>BQNB010020481.1:8205-65425 GCA_026074375.1 Tanacetum coccineum
GTGTATGTGTAAACCTTCCACCTCTTTATTTCTCTCTAATAATCTTTCAACTCTTCTTTCTATCTTTCTACTATTTTGCTCTCTCTAATAATCTTTCAACTCTTCTTTCTATCTTTCTACTATTTTGCTTATTGGTATAGCTTATTGTTGTGAAATGGATTAAACTTTTGGGATAACAAATACCAACTAGAGGATCTATTTAGTAAGGCCCTTCCAAAAGAACGCTTTAAGTATCTAGTTCATCGCATTGGTATGAGATGTATGACTCCAACTCAGTTGGAAAGTATGACAAAGTCATCTTCGTGAAAAGATCATACATCACAATCATGTACATAAATATTTCAAAAATAACAAAAAGATTTGATACATTTTTCTTATTAAAAAAAATCTTGTTACTGAGTTTGAGTAGACATCTGTTTTACACTATCTAAGTTCATTACAACGATTGTAATTTCACTTCTTACTCAAACGTAAGTAGATAAATATGTCTTAGGTGTTTTTGATAATAAACTCTTTTTGATAATAAATATGTTCAAGGGGGAGTTCTTACAATTTTCATTCACAAACATCTTTTTGATAATAAACTCTCATGATGACTAAATTTGGAAATGTTATATTTTCGAGAGGGAGTTTTAGTTGAAAAGGTAACAATTTTTCATTTTCGGACTATGAATTTTACATAATTGTTATTTCAAGGGGGAGTGTTTGAAAAGATTCATTGTTTAAGGGAGAGTTTGTGTAAATTCACAAACAAAAAATTGGAAATTCTAAAGTACAAGGACTGAATGTGTAAAATTTTCAAAGTTTTTTGGTAAATACTAAGTACAGGGACTGAATGTGACAATTTTTCAACAGTTTTCGGTAAAAGTTAAGTACAGGGTAGGGGTGTTCAAAAAAACCGTGAAACCGACGAACCGAGCCGAACCGCTCAATCCGAAACCAAAAAAACCCGCTTATAATGGTTCGGTTTTGGTTTTTACTTTTAGATATCCGCGGTTAACCGAACCGAACCGTGCATATTATACATGATTATTTTCTAACTAATATTCAAATAATTGTACAAGTATTAACCGATTATTGTAATACTTTTATTGTATAACGACTTTTTCGCTCGTAAAGTAAACATTTGTAAAAATCTATGTGTGAAAATTGATTAATGTGATCGTAATCTATAACGTCGAGTAATATTTTTTGTTAATACGTTATATATGAATATTTGAATGCAATTATTGTAACGAAATACTTAAGTTTTATATGACTTTTAAATTCAACGTCATTTAATTTTACTAGAAATACATTTTATGTTCTAGACTATGTAATTTTTTATACGGTTAAACTCTATTAAACGTCAAAAACGGTTAATCGTGACCCGAACCCCGGGTAACGCTTCACTTGGGTACCCGCATGTCCGGATACCGCCTAGGCATGGTTCGGCGACGGATAGTAAAATTAATTACCCGCCCCGCGACGGATAGTTTAAATCTTCCAACTAACCGAACCGAACCGCCCCGTGAACACCCCTAGTACAGGGACTGAAAATGTCAATTTTCCAAACTGTTTTCGGTGGCTATATAAAGGATTTTAATATCATTTTTTACTTTTCTTTTTTACCGAATCCTTTTACAGAGTTTGAGTAGAAATCTGTTTTACGTATCTAAGTTCATTACAACGATTGATATTTCACTTCTTATCAACGTAAGTGGATATATATGTCTTAGGTGTTTTTGGAGTATTGGATTACGTGTTAGAATTCGATAAAGATGAGGTTTACCGGAGTTTGAGTTATGATAATGTTTTGGTAGCTTATGATATAGTGCCACATATACATAGGCTTAGATTTAATGTAAAAAGGACTTAAGGCTCTATAAAATGATATATAGAATGGTTAGGATTGAGTTTTGATTAAACTTGGTAGTACATTACCAAGTATCTGTTATTTTTACCGAGTTTAGTTCTTTGTGCACAGGTTATAATCTGTCAATGATTTAAACACTTAGATGATATTGAGTTTATGGTAACAAAAGTCATTATTTTTGAAACTCAGTAAAAAGTCTAATTGTCAAAATCGGTAAGGTCAACTGGTCAAACTCGGTAGTCAACAAAAGTCAAAACTCAGTAAAAGGTTAATGTGAAAATCAGTTTAATTGTTTGTGGTTTTGTGAAAGTGTTTTGTATATGTAATAATGTTGTTGCTTCATGATTGTAATGCTTATTGTGTGAATGTCTGTGAAAAACAAAACGATCAGTTTCTAGTGTGCTGAAAATCTAACAAATAATTTTGCAAAGAAATAGTTTTCATGAATTTATATGTATGTATCTATATGGTCTATTCGTAATTTGTTTAAGTGGACTAAGTAATTGTCGGTTTCGACGTTTTCTGCCTTGAAACTAATGGGAGTGAGGTGCTTAGTGTCCATTCAATTATTGAATTAGATGTGTTTGTATTCATGGTTTAGGCTTCATAATCAAATGTGAAGAATCAGTTTTTATAACTTGACTATGTTAATTTCAAATCTCAATTGTTTAAGTGGACTAAGTCATGTCCGGCTACGGCCGTTTTCTGCAATGAACAGAATGAGGAGTGAGTGACTTAGTGTCCATTCAGTTGTGGGTTTGTGATTACATTATTCAATATTATCAACATCATGAAAAGTTTTGTCACATGATTTTTGAAAAAGTTCTCAAAATCTGTTATTGTGTCAAAATGATACTCTTTCTTAAAACAATTTTAAGAAGTTGAAGGATTTCTCTTGAATTTTTCATAACTGTGTCTTGATTCAAATCAAAAGAGAAATCTTCATCCTTCTTGAGAGAGTATCATGTCACAAAGAATTTCTGGTGAGGTATTTAAAAACAGAAAGAGAGCTAAATCCTATACGCGAAAAAGCAAATCAAAAGTGTGTTCGAAAAAGAAATGCCAGAACACACAAAAATGGTAAATAAAAAGAATAATTCGAATAAAGCGTATGACATGTGCTAGAAAAAGCAAGAACGAGCACATGAGAAAAAAAACTGATCAAAAATATGTTCAAAAAGAATTGCCAGAACATAAAAACAGCACGAGAGGAAAAGACAAAATGTCAAAAGATTTATTTGTTTCCTTAAAACACCTCAATTGTATTCATTCAGTTATCATCATGGCACAACAACAACATGCAGCTGATGTTCATCCAGATGAACTGTGTCCTCCAACATAGCGGATATGCCCTTATGGATGCAACAAGGAAGGTTGAGTTGGAACATGTTCAATGTCTATCAGAGAGCAAGTTTCTGATGATTATTATTAAGAATCATCCGTTCGTTTCAGCATTGAGCATTCAGCCATCTGTACTCTGGAATTTACTATGGACAGTTCTGGCATACTTTGAAGAGACGGATCAAAGCATGTCTAAGTTCTTGTGGCTAGAAAGAGCTTACACTTACTACTGTGTGACTTCAGAACAATCTTTCATCTTCCACAAGCAAATGATAACAATCATGCTTCGTTTGTGCCACCACCATCATTCTTTGATATGGTTTTATTTTACAAACAAGTGTTAGGATTTACAATGAAACTCAAGACTGTTTCTAATTTCAAGATATCTGGTCTTTTACAGCCTTGGCAGACGTTATTGCAGATTTCTCAAGTGTTGACTCACGCATTACGGGATGGGGACCAACCGCCGTTGAGATAATGCAAATGTTCTATGTTTGTCAATACATTCATGAGGATTCATGCGAGTAAATTTTGGGAAGGCATTTACTATTCGCTTCATCATCCTGTCACTTTGATCCCATACCCACAATTTACGAAAGTTCCAAATTTTGTTCTTATCTTATTATCCAAACAAATATAGACTTTTTAGTTGAAAACGTGATGCTATTAGTTTAATTTAGGGTTTTTCTAAAAGCAGCCCTTAGGGCTTTCGATAATAACTCATTTCCACAAATATCTCTTGAAAAACCAAACTTGTTCTAAATTAATAAATCTCCCGCCCTTATTTATTTGTGGCTTCATTCCCTCCCTTTTACTTCTCCTTTATTTACTGAAACACGTTTTTGCCCATATTATATGTTTTCTTTAATGTTTAACTATTATTATGTCATCTTCTCAAGCTAAAGCTTTTCTTTAATGTTAAACGATCAACTGTGATTCGTTTTCGATTACCGTCAAGGCAATCTGCACGACTAACACCACCTGTTCCAGTGCCATCAGCAGAAAAAGCTGATGAGATGATTTTACAAGACATGATTCAAGTAAGTCTTGCTGAGCACAAGAGTCGTGAAGAACAAGAAGCAAGAGAAAATGTGGCACTGGTATACGAGCACTTGGCAGCTGAGGAGATTGAGAAGCTTGTTGAAGATCCTGAGAATGTTGATGATAGTTCACCCCCTAGGCATGATGACACATCTATTCCCGGCACTAGGTTAGAGCCCAGGAGTGATAAGGAAAGTCCGGAGGTGGAGATTGTTCAGGAAAAGGAGGAAGAGACTACAAAGGACACGGAGGTGGAACCAGATAAAGATACTCCAATGGTAGATGTTACCAATATTGTTATACCTGTAAATGTTGATGATGAAGAAGATGAAATAACTGATGAAGTGTTTGAATTAAGGAGAAGGGTGAAAGGGAAGAATGTAGAGGAGACTAGGATTTCACCAATTCCCTCACCAACTAGATCACCTAGGAATCTCTCTACTCTCGTATCTTCGGATACCGAGAAACTCCAGGAATTGACGGTTACTCATCCTACACCATCATCAGGTTCATTTGCACCAAAGTTAACAAAAACCAATCGTCTTCTATCATTGATCAAGGCAAAACCCAATCGATTCAAAAGATACAAGAGTTTCTTTCATGAATTACAGGGACGATATGGTTACTTATTTGCACATCTCAAGAAAAGGTTCATGCCACGGACATCAAGTGATCAACTTGCTGATAATCTTCATGATGTCATGATGGAAACGCTACCCTCGTTGGTGAAAGAGAAAGTAACGGAGCAAGTTAAGAAGGAAGTTCCTGCGCAAGTTCGAGATCAAGTTCCTGTGTATCTTGCGGAAGGGTTGATTCTGGAAAGGAAAACGACTAAAGAAGAGACGGAAAGATTAATCTCCAAAGCTATCTTGCAAGAACGTGGGCGTATGCAGGCACATATATCATCACAGATTCAAAATGCAATTGACAATGCTATTCCTTCTTTAGTTGATGCATCTGTACGCAGTTACATGTCGGGTCATATTCTTCATGCCCATCCAGCACAAGTTCAATCATCCTCTATTCTAGAACAACAATATCAATTGTACCTTGCTATGAAGGCTGATCCTCTGTTACAACAACAAGACATAGCAATCTGGTTGGCTCTCCAGATGAAGTTTGAGAAGACTCAGGTACCACATACTGCTTGTAGACCTTCTGCCGTTCGCACAAGAGATCAGGACGATCCTCATGATGATGCTCATCCTAAGGGGGAGAATAGTGCAAAGAGGCAGAAGACATCGGAGTATGAAGCATATGTATCTGGAGAGTCATCGTTTGGACAAGATAATGTAGAGGAACCAGGTCCTTCTACTTCAGGTAATCAAGAACAAGATGATGAATTTGATTTCTGGACTGACTCTTATGCTTCTGATGATGATGAGATTCCAACTAAGCAAGTAACACAAGACATCATGGAAGAGATATCTTTGACAATTGATGAAGCTAAGTTGAAGAAGATGGCGGATGAGATGCTAAGACAAAGATGTACTTCAGGAGATGAACATCAGTATCACATTGATCAGATGAAGAATTTCTTGCAAAGTGACATTGTTTGGGAAAGCAGAAAGGAAATTCTTGTCTCTCCGCATCCACGAAAGATCACACCATTAGTTCAAAGCTGTCAAAGAGATCCTGAAGCTCCAGCACTATCTCTGATCAATCAAGACCTTTTGTACTTGAAGAAAGGAAATTCAGGTCCTGAGAAGATCGTTTTGTCACTTCATAAATTTCCAGCAATTGTCTTCAATGATGATGATATTGAAGAACGGACTTCCAGATGGGTTAATAAGTGTATAAAGAAGTTTAATCCTTATGCAAGATATGGTGTTGAAAACTGGAAGAATCCTCATGCGAAGATCTTCTACATAAGGAGACAGAAAGAACCTGGAAGACCGAAGGAAGAGATCTATTCAAACTCTAAGATCGTTCAAGTCATCAAGACATACTGGGAATTGGGTCATGAACATAAGTTTATCACAGAGATTGTGGCAAGAAGAGCTAATGATTGCATAGTGTCAATAACCGAGCCAGATTACAAGAACCTCAATAAGAATGATATTGAAGACATGTATCTGCTGATCGTGAATGGTAAGGTTCCTGACTATGCAGAAACAGGGTTGCTATGGTCTTTATCAGTATTCATTAGAAGTTCAGTGATATGGGAAAGAGTGCATGATTTTCAACTTGGAATTGAAAGTTATCAACAGAAAGTTAATCTCAATGCACCAACAATATCTTTCCCATGAGTTGAAAAGCACAAAATGTTCTCCATCGTCTATGAGCCCATGCATAGAATCATATACAAGAATAGAAAGAAAGAGAAAAGGGTGATAAGACATTCAGAGATTCATAAGTTTTGTGATGCAACACTAATTAGAGTACTTAAAGGTTTAAAGAGTTACAATAATGATGTTAAGTATGGCTATGTACAAAGAGAACGTCAAAAATGATGAGGCTTGGTAATCAAGTTATTTGAAGAGAGATTGAAAGTAAGATTGAGTTTCTCAACCAGATGAGAAGATGGGGAGATGTATGTGAATGGAAGCCAGAATTGGAACACGAGGAACGCCAGAATAATCGACCCTTAGGGGGAGATTGTTAGGTTCATAAAAAGTGTTGATTATGTGGTTTAATTATATTTAGTCATTAGGAAAGTCTTCGCCTACTTTGTGGGTAAGATCCTTAGAGGTGATCAACTCCTTGTGATATTGTGTGGATACGGTACCAAGAGTCTAGAATTGGGGACATCATTCCTCTCCATGACTATATTGTTGTAATGGATCGGGGGTAACGTTCCTACCCATGTAAAGTGCTGGTTTTAATAGATCGGGGGTAAAGTTCCTACCCATTTGTTGATGCTTGTTAGATCGAGGGACACGTTCCGTTCCCATGCTTGTTTTGGTTACATTTGCTTGCTAGCTTGTATGATAGTGAAGTAATTGTCCTGCCATGTTTTCATTAATCATAGTAATTGTTTAAAAGCCTTAAATTTTGTGTCATAAACCTATGACTCTCGCCAACTTTTTTGTTGACGTTTTAAGCATTATTTTGAGGTGAGCATCATGAGGATGTTAAGACTAAGAGAAGTGGCTAGAGAGAGAGACCTTAGGTTGCATTGCGGAGTTTCTCCCTTAATTTATGTTTTGCATTGTTTGGATGATTAAATCTTTGGGTTGTTGAATTGCTTAGGCGTTGAATGTCTTTATATTGGCGAGAACCTCCTTTTCTTCAATATAAGACGCCTTTGAATTAATCGATTTGTTTTGGGTATTTTTATGACACTTTGTGTCTATGTTTTGTTTATTTCATGCATATTAGTTTCTCTATATAGACACTATTATGTTGTGATGATATTCATTCTTGTTACGCCTTGTGTTTCCACCTTGGCGGGGTGTGACAGATTGGTATCAGAGCCTTTGGTTATAGAGAAGTAGGTGGTTGAGCCTAGACTATAACCTAGGGGTCCTTCATGTAGATGCATTTAGGGCTTAAGTGTTTAATGCTATAACTGCTATGCTTTCCCTCTATTTTTGCATAGTTTATATATATCGTATTTTGCTAAGTTGTCATTTTAGTTATTTTACCTTCTATTATCTGATATGATATGTATTACTTTCTTCGTATTTTAGCTATGTTTTTCCCCTACCCGTAAGAAGTCTAGTTGGGGAACCGTTTTCCCAACTGGACTTAAGCATTATAATGAGCTTCTTATGGAACCGAAGGAGATAGGATAGTTGATCGTTTGTCGGATGCGTATAATAGGGTTGGACCCGCGGAGTCGGGTGATTCTTGATGAGGCAAAGTCAAACCCAAGCGAGGCCCAGCATAAGTTTATCCCGTCCTTTACCTCATCATGTCGTTATTGATCATTTCTTTTGGATATTTCGTATTTTGGAAGTCATTGCGAGACTTTCGTTCCTTTATGTCGTTTCGACTCTACTTTGATATAGGTAAGTAGTTGTTTGATGGAGCATCCTATATGTGTTAAGTTTTAGTGGTTTAAGATGTGCAATGTGGTATATGTGCTTATATATGAATTATCATTGAGATGTGTAGTCTTGGAAGTAAGTATACGTGTGAAAGGATGCACTTATAATTATGGGTGGCCAACATAATTATAAAGGCATCACATACGTGGACTTGTGACCATAATTGCATTGATTAGTGTTTGTTTGTAAGCTGGTAGTGTAATATGTTGTGATATGTGTGATCATGATAAGGATGGTGGTATGGGTAGAGAATTATTCTCTTACCCTAATTAGAGGATATGTTAAGTTGAGTTGCATAGATAGTAAGTTTCCCTTCTATCTAGCATTTACGAATACCTAGTATTGCTTTTATAGAGGTTGCTCGTTTGCTTGGATTTCCTAAGTCTAAGCTTAGCATCCCTTCATCATACTTTGTTAGTAAAGATACCTGATTTTCCTATTCGATGTCTCGATGTATATTGGTTGTTCAGAACCTGCTCTTTCGGATATAGGCGCGTTTTGTTAGTTCTTTCGTTGCATTGATTACTCGTATGAGTATCAAACATTTCTTTTAAGCACTAATTGTTTCTAACATATTAGTGTGAATCATTACTCCCTTGGTTGTATATCCCTTGGTTTTCGTAACCCGTTGGTGATGTGTTAGTATTGATGCTTTTAAGTTTGCTCTGTTGATCGTTATTTTGGATAAGACCTTACGTTTTCTTTTGGGTGCGTATCATCTTGCATGAGTTTTTCTTGTACGAGTTCGTTTGATTTTATTTTGAGTATATGGTTCCTGGTATTTTCTTTCGTTTTCAAACAATAGAATTGTGTTAGAGTCTGTACGGTGTTTTACGATCCCTTTTGGTATTAGGGTGTCCTTTGTTTGACTAACATATTTTATAATTGATGTCTAATTATAAAAACCCTTTGGAAGTATTATGTTGGTGTTTGGAGAAGACAGTGTATAAAATGATCTTTGTGAATAGATTTTATTTTGTTATAAAAAGCCGGTTTTAAGTGATTCATAGTGGTAAGGTACGATACACCATTAGATAACCATCTCTAGATTTTTTTATGACAACCAGAATGAATTTTATAAAGATTACATTTAAGACAATTTCATTATTATTTAAAATGATTTTATACTTAAAGTGACTTTCTTAATTTAAATAGATTTTTATAAAAACATTATTTAATTTGGTCTTTCGAGTAAAGTCGATAATTGGTATAAGAATTTCCGTCTTTCGTATTGATATTTTTTATGTGTTTATTTGTCATGGTACGTCTGTTGATTTCTTTCATTGCGTTTTCGCTCGGTGCATGTACGTATCCTTTCTTTCAAAGGATTCTTGTGTCATTTGATCCACTTCTATTTGCATATGGGGAATCTCCTATATACATTCTAGCCTTTGACTCGATATTCGTTTGTTATCCTATTCGATTGTTCATAACCTTTGGAGTTCGTTGATACCGTTGAGTCGTGGAAGCTTTGATGTCATTGTAGGAATGGACTGGTTGTCCAAAAGGAAGTTTGTGATAGTATGTCATGAGAAGGTGGTTAGGATACCGTTGGAAAGTAATGAGATACTTCAGGTTCATGGTGAACGTACTCAAGGAGTCGTAAAAACCTTAAATAAACACAAAGGTAGATGAACCAAAATTGAGTGATATTTCCGTCGTACGAGATTTATTGATGTGTTTCCAAAAGATTTGTCGATGACCACCATAACAACAAGTGGAGTTCCGCATAGATTTGGTTCATGGAGCGACGTTAGTTGCGAAGTCTCCATATCGTCTAGCACCCTTGGAGATGCAAGAATTGTCTGAACAACTTCGAGAGTTTGCAAGACAAGGGTTTCATACGACCTAGTCATTTTTCGTGGGGATGCACCAGTTTCGTTTGTTAAGAAGAGAAGCATGGGGTTCATTTGAAGTTAGTGTTGGAAGTACTGAGGAAGGAAAAGTTGTATGCTAAGGTTACTAGTGTGAGGCAGTGAAGAACTGGGAAGTACCTACGACACCATCCGAGATATGATTATTCTTAGGATTGCCAGGTTACTTACCTACGTTTCATCGTAAAATTTTCTAATATTGTTAAACCCCTTACTTCCCTAACTGAGAGGAATCAGAAGTATGAGTGGGGCGCAGAACGAGAAGAGGCTTTCTAGACTTTGAAGAATGATTTGTGTGACGCTTCGATTAATCGAATGTAGTAGATGATGCATTGAGAAGAAAGAGAGAATGAAACCTAGACGTGTTCGAGCGATGGCTATGACCATTTAGTATGGAGTGAGAGAAGTGATATTAGCAGTCCAAAGTGAGGTGTTCAAGCAAGAGAACGTACTCGCAGAAAGGCTTCATGGGTTAGATTGACATATAGGAAGGAAGGAGGATGAGAGTTTGTACTTTATGGATCATATATGAGTTCCGTTAGTAGGGAATGATGAGAACGGTGGTAATGGATGAGGCTTATGCATCAAGGTACATGGTACATCCGGGAGCGGATAAGACGTACTATAACCTTGGAGACATGTATTGGTAGCCAGGTGTAGAAAAGGATATAGTTACCTATGTTAGCAATTGTTGGATTTGTTTAAGAGGTGAAAGCTGCGATGTCAAAGACTTTTGGCTTGCTGCAACAACCTAAGATACTTGAGGGAAAATAAGATAAAATCACCATGGATTTTATTAGTAAAATTTCCAAGGTCAAAGTAGTGAGTATGATGTGATTTGGGTGATGGTCGATAGACTGACCAAGTAGCTCATTTTCTAGCTATACAAGAAGATTTCGAGATGTGAAGTTGGCAAGGATTTATATTGATGAGACAATAGTAAGGAATGGAATTCTAGTTATAATGAACTCAGATTGAGATGGATGATTTACCTCGTGGTCTTGGCAGACGTTACAGAAAGTGTTTGAGGTGCGATTGGATTTGAGTACTGCTTAACATCCTCAAGCGGATGGACAAAGTGAACATATGAGTCAGACTTTGGAAGATATAATGAGGGCATGTGTTATCGATTTTGGTAGTAGTTATCATTTGAGCATTCGCTGTGCTTCGTTTGAAGCTTTGTATGGAAGGAAATGTAGGTCGCATGTTCTATGGGTAGAGATTATAGAGAGTAGTTTGAGTGGACTTGAGTTAGTACAAGAAACGACTGATAAGGTAGTGTTGATAAAAAAGAAGCTCAAAGCGGTGAGAGACCGTCCAAAAGAGCTATGCTGGTAATAGGCGTAATCCATTAGAGTTCGAGGTGGGAGATCATGTGTTGTTAAAGGTGCCGCCATAGAAGGGCGTAATGCATTTTGGAAAGAAGGGTAAGTAGCACCAGGATATGTAGGACTGCTTGAGATCCTTGAAAGGATTGGCCTTGTTGCTGATAGGTTGAGGTTGCCTGAGGAGTTGAGTTGTGTACATGACACATTCCATATGTCGAATCTGAAAAAAAATGTTTGGCGGATGCTAGTCTGCATGTGCCATTGGATGAGATCAAGGTTGACCAAACTCTTCGTTTTGTTGAGGAACCTGTTGAGAATAGTGATTGTGAAGTTAAGAGGTTAAAATGTAGCAGAATGGTGGTAGTTAAGGTCCATTTGGGCTTGAAGCGAGTTTTTTAGGACTTCGGGTAAACTGAGTATCCACACTTGTTCGTTGAGCAAGGGATCATTGGGAGTTTTAGTGAAAGTTGGGTACGTAAGGTTTCTTATAGACCTTAGTATGCCCTTAGATGTGTTTGTGTGGTTTTGGTTAAAGTTATTTTATGAATAAACTCGAAGTCCAACCGATTCTTCAAAAATGTTGGGCTTTGTAACAACTTATAACCTGGTTTCAAGACAGTTCTTGTTTGATAAGTTGCGAGACCGGGTTGTAAATGACGTTGTTACGCAACATAAGGTTTTTGACGAGTCTCCTCGATGACGGGCGAGGTTCAGGTAGTTAGATGTTTATTTTCGTTTGGAGCAGTTATGCTGCTATGCCTACCCTTTTGTGGGCGGGCAAAGTTGTTAGCAGTAAGATATCTTGTGAAAATTAGTTGGAATTCAAAGTGTAACTTTGAGTTAACATGGGTATGGGAGGACTACTTGAACGATAAGTATCCTCGATTAATTATTTGGTAATGATAGAGTTGAACCTTTTGGTTAAATCTCGGGACGAGATTTCCTAAAGGAGGGGATACTGTGACAACCATGACTTGAGCAGGTTAGTCAAACTATTAGTGTTGACTTATGTATCTGTTGCAATGAATGGGTTATGTGATTATATGTGTTTATATGCGTTTATGTGGATTATGTGAGAAATTGGTAGTCAATCTATTGAGTGTGATCATCTCAATGAGATTGGAATGGTGGTGAGATTGGTTGAATTCATTTCGTTCACTTTTGGTGACAAGGAAATGATTTTGTGATTTAAGCGTTTTAGTGATTTATCGTGTAAGTATTATTACGTATACGTATTTATGTGTTAGTAATGTTAGGTATGAATAGGTGTTAGTAGTTAGAATAAGAATGAAATGTGAATTTCTATTTTTGGAAAGTTAGGTTAAAATAAAAATGAAAAGTTATTTATTTTAAAAGTCTAGTAAATTGCGTTTACGCAAAAAGGTATACTCAAATAAGCTTAGGTTTTTATAAAAACTTAAGGTAATGAAAATAATTAAGTAATTAATAAATAAATAAATAAAATATATATAAAGGGGAAATCGGCCAAAAAGAAAGGAAGAAAAAAAAGGAAAACAAATCTTACTCTAATTAAAATTGGTAAAAGATATCTATCCTAAACCTTTTTGTAAACCTTATAAATACCAAAAACCCTTCTCCCCCTTGTTTTTAATTGTCCCAGCAGAATTTTATCAAAGGAGGAAGAAGATTTTTTTTTTCAAGTTTGGTGATTTTTGTGTTCAATATTCGAAGATTTAATGTATAAGTTATAATCCTTTGAGTTAATTATCATTAAAAACATGTAATAATTATTATGATGGATAATTAGGGTTTCATAACATTTGTAATTAATTATATAATAAACATATTATAATGATTAGGGTTTAATTAGGATCATATGGGTGTATTCGTTAGGGTTTAGATCGCGTTAGAATTTGATTTAGATTGGGGCATAATTTAGGGTTGTGTTGTTTGGCTGATATCTTAATGATGGTAATAGTTTTTGTCAAGTTTCCGGTGCCTATGATGTATCTCAGAGAGTCTAGTTTCCAGAACATCCAGCCTCAAAGGTTTTTGAGGTTGGGAAGTCAGTCAAACGTTGGTTGCAAGAAAAGTTGTCAAAGCAGTGAATACAGGTCAAATTTAAGGATTACGCGTGTAAAACCCCCACATATAAAATTTGAATTAGGTCCCTAGCCAACCACAGAAAAGTTTAGATCTATGGTCTATTAAAAATCCCCAAAGGAAGCTTCTGAATTTGGAGTCCAAGGTATGGTGTTTAGTCTCAAATATTTTAGTGTGGTTGATCAATCCAGAAACTGAGTAGTTAAAAGTTTGATTTTTTGGAGCACATAAGAGTGGAAATAAATAGGTGAAAAAATCATGGGAGTTATATAGCTCCATGTTAATTGAACCTGTGATTTTTGGTAAAATTTATAAAGCTCAGTAGGTATGGTTTAGAAAATGGTAAAGTGATGTTAAAATTTTGTACTTTTGGGTAAATTGTAAGACTTTGGAAAAGTGTGTAAACATGTTGGTTTTGGTTGGGCATGGTGTCGTGGTGACCCATGAGGGTAATTAAACACCTTATATATCCATCATATTATTGTTACATGGGCATAAGCAATTGGCTTGGTAGCATGTAACACGTGTTGTTTTGATGTTTAGATTGTGCTATGTTTGTCGGAAGCTGCACAAGCATCCAGGTGAAGTTTCATATCCCATTTTTACTATGTTTTCTTGGATAAAATGATGAAAGTATGTTTTTGATTACTGCGTGATTATGTGTTTCAAGTTACTCAGGACTTTTAGTTGCATTAATATGTTTATGGTGTTGCATGTGTAATGTTGTTGAAAGTCTTCGCCAACTTGTGGTAAGATCCTTTGGAGGTGATCAACCCTTGTGATATTGTGTGAATAACTGTACCAAGATCTGGAATTGGGGACATCAATCCCTCCCATGACTATGTTGTTGTAATAGATCGGGAGTAACGTTCCTACCCATGTGAAGTGATGATTTGTAATGGATCGGGGGTAACGTTCCTACCCATTTGTTGATGCTTGTTGGATCGAGGGACACGTTTCCGTTCCCCTATGCTTGTTTCTGGTTACATTGCATATAGCTGTATGAAGAAAGTATTGTCCTGCCATGTTTTCATTAATCACAGTAATTGTTTAAAAAGTCCTCCCCCTTGAATTGTCAAGATAAACCCAGTGTCTCTCACCCAAACTTTATGTTGATCTTTTAAGCAACATTTTCCAGGTGAGCTTCAATGAGGATGTTTAAGACTGAAGAGAAGTGGCAAAGAGAGACCTTAGGTTGCATGCGGAGTTTTTCCCCTTAATATATGTTTTGCATTGTTGGATGATTAACATATTTTGTTGTTGAATTCCTTATGTTTGAATGTCCTTATATTGGCGATAAACCTCCTTTGCCTTCAATATAAGACGCCTTTGAATAATCGTTTCGTTTTGGGTATTTTCAACGACATCTATGTTGTCTATGTTGTTTATTTCAGGCATATTAGTTTCCTCAATATATACACATTGTGTTATGTGATGATATTCATTCTCGTTACGCCTCGTATTTCCGCCTTGGCTATAAGCTATTATAATCTGTTTTAAGTCCACAGATTTAAACACCTATTAGACAAAACCAGAAAACTTAATTTTTTACTTTAAAACCTTTTAAAACTGATTCAAACAGCACAAATGAGGGTGTTAAATTTGGCTCTAATACCCATACAAGTTTATAACACTTGTTGACCCATATTGGTTCTTAACTACCCAAACCCCTTTAAGTTATCAATATCCATTTTAAAGGTGGTTTTTGATGATTTAAGCAAAATATTTTAAAAACAGATAGCAAGCAATGACTAATAAGCAATCTTAAACAAAATCCAACCAAAGATAAGCACTTTAAATAAGCAAACAAAGATAAGCAGTATAAAGCTATAAAAAACAAGATTTCATGAAAACTTAACCAAATAAGCTACAAACTTCAAAACAAGCATAATAAGCAACAAACATGATGAATAAGCAAAATTAAGCAGAAAATAAGCAATAAATCAACAGTAAAAGAAGCCAACAGTTAATAAGCAAATTCTTGAAAAATGGAAACTTACAAAGGCCCTTGCTCAAAATAGGGCAAATAAGCTTACAATAAAGGCTGACTCACAAGCGCTAGGCTTGTTTGAAAACAACTAGTATAACTTACTAAAAGCCCTTGCCAAATCTGGCTTACTTTCCCAATAGAGCCTGTTTGAGTGATTTTTAGTGAAAATGGCTTAAACCTTACAAACTATGGAATCAGTTTGTATGCTTAAGACATACTTAAATAGTAATTTAGAGCTTATAAAGGATTATAAAATACTTTTAAAACCAATGAACATAAACATTAAGAAAACAATAGAATTTAAACATAAAACCTTAACTTTTCATTAATTCTTAAAAACAGTTACAATGCTTGAATTTTAAAGACAATAAGCTAAAAGTTAATTAAAATATGCTGAAAAATAATAACTAGATGCCTTATCAATGGCTACAAGGGTCCTATTTATACTAAAATACTTCAAGTCTTGCCCTTTTAGTTGTGCCAGTTATGTGAGTGAGATAGCAGGTGTGCTAGTTGTGTGAGTGAAATCCAAAATCATCTCAGCCATCTATCTTGAGTGTTCACCAAGCTAATCATCCCCAACATCAATTCCTTCCTTGACCTCATTCTTGGATGGAAGTGGAGTTTAGAGGATTGCCAACATGGCATTTGGTGTTTTATAGGGTGGGTTTTGATGGGATGGTGATGGGTTTATCGTGGGGTTGTAGGGGGTCAAGGGAATGGAGAGACACAGGAATAGTAAACTTGGGGTTTTGGGTTGTGCGGGAAAAAGGGTTGTGTTTGTGTTTAACAGGTGTTAGCCCTGTTTTTGTTAATCATTTTCACCGTTAGTCCTTTTGGACTATCAATGTTAGAACTTGAAGGACTAACGTGTACAGGTTAAAGACCTTTGGTGTAAATGGGTTAAGGGGTTAAGTGTTTTGGGCTATGGTTTGGGCCGGTTTAAGGTTTAATGGACTTAGGGCTTTATAAACCTAAACGTTTATGTAAGTCTTGATATAAATGCTTAATGGGCTGCCCCGGCCCATTAGATGGGTTGTCGGGTTGGCCCCATTTTAGCATTCTTCGTTTCCGGTTTCGTATTGACTTTTGACTTTGACTTGTTGAATTTTTGGTTGACTTTGACTTTGACTTTTTGACTTTTCACGCTCTTTCTATTCTCGTGCTCGGTTTTGTCTGTTTTGGCTTGATTTTTGTCCTTTAGTGAATATCCGTTACCTGCACAATCATAAATCACAAAACACACAAATACAATGTATTTTTGGTATATTTTGGTCATTTTAGGCACGTTTTTATAGGCATAGGTTAGTGTAGATTAGAGCACATACCCATTGTCGCTTCGTAATGTATGGGCCCATTGGCAACTTAACACTTGTTTGCATGAAAGTAACTTCCTACATAGTCATTTGGTTATTTGATCTAGCAGTGTAAGCCCTCATGACTTTTTGTTGTTTATTTTGTTGTTGGCATTCCTTGCCACTTTAACTTCCTAACGCACGACCTGATCCATCGAGTCATGATCCATGCGGATTTTTGCCTTGCAGATAACAATAGCTTCAATAGTGTTAATAATTCGTTGGGTTTTAATATGCTCGATCCTCACGGAACTCATTCCTTGTCTTGTTGTCGGTGTTTTCTTTAAACTCGAACGAAATAACAAAAATAATAACGAGTCGAATTTCAAAAGTCGTGTTTCCAAAATGAAATGTTGCGAGGTGATGGGTTAAAATCGTGTGCGAATTAATCGGCATGATTCAGAAATTTACGAGAATAAAACAAAATTAAGACGTAACGATATACGTAGTGTTTCAAATGTATTGACGTGTTTCAAAATCGTCTTCAAAGTAGAATAATAGGATAATCAGTGGAGTTGACAGACTATAACGGGTTTTAAAGTTTTGCAAAACGGTATTATTTAAAGTCATGAAAGGTTTTAAAGTCCATCGTATTACTCATGATATTTTAGAAATAAACGAGACCATTGTTTTACTCATAATGTCTTAGAATAGTTTAGTATTTATATAGACAACTTCTATATAAACAAGTAGGGAAATATACGTAAGGCAAAAGTAAACGCAGAGAAAAGAAAAACACGAGACAAACGTAAGCTCATAGCAAGATAGAGCTCAAGAGCAAAAATAAACGCAAAGCAACATAAACACAGGGAGAGATAATTGTAGGGCAGAGGTAAACCCATATTATAGCACGCTCGGGAATACCAATTTGTCAGACCCCTAAACGGGGCCTGGACGGAATAGGTGTCCGAGGGCGTGACGTCATAATATACATCACACAAGATTAAGGAAACGACCACTATATGGACGTTTATAAAAGTAAACACGGTTGTAGTTGATAAAAATACTTAAAGTCATTACATAATTTAAATGAGTTTAATAGTAATAATGCGAAAGCATAAGAAAATATTTTTTACAAGACAACGGTATTTAATGATAGATAAATGTTCTTGAAAAGCTGAGTATGCATGAGACTCCACATTGCACGTCAAGAATAGATCCAAGCTAAGCACTTAAGAAAAACATGCTAAAACATGAACATAAAGTTGTGAATTCATAAGTTTAATTGGTAATAAAGAATGGACCACAAGTTTGACAAACGAATGTGTCTATTATACATAATACAATTATCACATAAAAAGGTATTTATGTTGTACAAAGCTCATGACACCGAGGCTCAATGGACTGGAAGCATGCATAATGATAAATAAAACTTGCCCTAGCAGAACAACACCTTAACTTCCGACATGGTATACGTCCGTCTGATCCTAGTAAGAGTTCGTACTTACTCGACGGGGGATTTCTAATCCCACCGATCATTATAATGCTCCGCTCACTTAACTAGAACGGGTAGTTAAGACAATTAACGGTTCATGATAACTCGGGCATACAAGTTTCAACATTACTTAGGCAATACGTAAACAGGATTTGAATACGGTAAATCAATTTGTCCAAAGTTTAAAAACAAGCAATGTTTCTCACCACAAATAGTAAGGTAAAATAGTAAAAACAAGGGGCTATGAACTCACCTTAGCAAGATGAGTGAATGATTATTACGTAAACAAAGAACGATACACAATCCTAGCCGCAACCTAAAGGGATGACGCGTCTTAGGAAAAAGTATAATATACGAAACCGAGTACGAAACGCTTATAAGAGAAAGAGACACCCATGTGTGTTTGTGTTTTAGTTTATTTAAAAAAAAACATGACTGTTGGTAGAAATATTACGATATTTAATCTATACATTCTCTTCATGTTTTGGTGATGACAAACATGTAACTTATAACACATAACATAAAGTGCTTAAGGTTCTCGTAGTCACAAATCATCATGCATACCATGACAAATAACATCTCTTGACGTCTCAAGTCTGCTTCAACGAAGTTTGCACCCGACGCAAATCACTTAAGATTTGAATAAATAAATGCTTAATTTATTTTGTGATCAAAGGATTTTTTATTTAACTTCACATTTTTTATAAAAAATGTCACAAATATTTTTATAACTTTTACAAAACATTTTTAGATTTAAAAGAAATGTTTTATTCAAAATAAATATTTTAAATTCAAATTTTCTACCTAAAAACGGCTAGAAATATTCCAGAAAACACCTCCCCCAGAAAAGACAAAAAGGGAGCGTCTGGGGTGGGCGGCCCCCTTAATTATAAAGGGCGACCCTCTTAATTATTAAGGGTACCGGTCCCTATTTAAGGGGACCGCCCAGACAGAAAGATTCCCCCAGTTTCCCTATAAATACTGGACTATTCCCCACTGATTTTCCAATCTTTTGCACCTTTTTTTTCTGTCCCAAATCAGTTTATACATCTCACACATATTCTAAAAACCTTTGATCATGTAATCTTAAGCATTTGTTTCCAAGTGATTCAAGCTTATTCCTCGAAGTGCAAGAGAAGAGCTCTCGTTATCATTAAGATACGAAGTTATGTAGTTTAGTTAGTGCATTCATGACATGTGTTACATTCACAATGCATAGATCGAGTCCATATATTTCAAACTTGTATAATAGTTAGATCGTGGTGATCTTAGTAAGTAGTGTTAGATTGGTGTGATCAAGGTAGTGTCTAGTTGAAGTGAAGTGAAGTTGTGAAGTATAAAAAAGTTGTGAAGGGTAGAGAAGTCATGAAGTTGAAGTGAAGTTGTGGAGTGAAGAACAAGTCGTGTGGTGAAGCCAAGTTGTGAATTGACGTGAAGTGGTGTGTTGTGTTGTGATAGATTGGTTCTAGCTAGGATTAGAACTTGGCATTTTGCTTAGTGTTGGAAATTGGTGTAAGCTAAGTCGTGTACGGTTTTCTCCACCTAAAGGGAGCTTGTTGACTAGTGAAGTAACTCTCGAGTTGGGTACTCGTGTGAGTGAGTAGGTGAAGAGTGCTTCGGACCGACCACATAAATCATCTCGCGTCCGGTTTGCATTTCCTTTTACCTTTCGCCTTACATTTTTATTTACGCTATTGCTTTACATTTATACTTGCATCATATCTATATGTGTGTGTGAATGGTTGCTTATATTGTTTGGATGATAATTGTGCTATAGATATAAGTTAATATTATGATTATGCTATAGTGAAATAAAATGTAGTATACAACCTTTTCACATTGCTCTAACTTGATCGGCAATTGATACGAAACTTTTAAATTTTTAAAGGAAAACGTAATTCACCCCCTCATAACATTTCCACAATTTTTCAAAACCAAATGGTTTAAAAAATTGAGTACATCCATGTTCAAATTACCATGAAAGGGGAATAAATATGAAAAGGTGCTTAGGTTTGCTTAACTTGTATTCGTTTTTGTTGTTAAATACACTAATTATACTAGCTCGAAATAAAAAAATGATGTTTAAAATAAGTATTATATGTTCGGTATCAAGTTCAGAAAGTTGTACACCTTTCTGCAAAATCAGTAAACAATTTTGTACAAAAAAAGGCAAATCTGAGTATCAGATGGCCGGTTCCCCTAAAGTGTATGGCCGTGCACCCCTAATTCCTGGCTGGGCCCCTTTGCTATTTAAGAGGCCACCTGTCGAATCGGCAGTTTTTCGAAAACTATTGAAAATCATATAAATTTAACCGTAAGGTTCAAGAAGTCCGGCCACCCGTCATTTTAAATAATTGAGTTTCTACTTTCATATCAAAATACATCCAAGTATTTATTTCAAAAACTAAACAAGTCAAAAAGGAAAATTACTACTTTATTGTCCAAAATGTTTGATCTCAGTTTACACAAAAACTTGTATTATATCTTTCCTTTCGATTCGAATTTCCTAGTGTTATATCTTTGAAAAATGGTTAAAATTAACTTTTCAAAAATATAAAATAAAATTGGTTTAATTTTTGAAACGGGGAGGAACTAATTCGTTTAACCGAAACAAAACCGAGCTAATGTATACATTGTGTTTTTACTAATACACAAAACGACGACAAGACTCTTATGTTTAATGCTATGGCATTATGTGGCATTTCTTTATGTCTTAATTTTGTTAGTAGTAATTATTAAATGATCGTTGCTATTTGTAATTAAGCTAATTGAATGTCTTATTGAAGGCTAATTTGATTCCTTGATTTTTATTGATAACAACTATCCTATATATATGATACAAGAGAACATTCTGGAATGATTACCATAGGCTTAGGCCCAATACAAATTAATGAATAATATAATGTCTTGACTAATAAATTTCTTGACTTGACTTGAATGTTTGAATGTTGACTTGACTTTCAATGTTGACTAATACGCCCCTGCAGTTGGAGCGGGAGGAGGCCATACGCTCAAACTGGAGCAAAAATCTTCAAACAAAGCTGAGGGAAGACCTTTGGTGAAGATATCAGCATACTGAAAACGAGAAGGAACAGAAGAACCTGAACATGACCAGCTTTAGAAACCATATCACAAACAAATGTATATCAATCACAAATATCTTTGTGTGCGTTGTGTTTGAACTCGGGTTTGGCTGACATATAAAATGCTCTAACGGTATCACAGTAACACCAATAAAAAATCTAAGAAACAAATGAGAGCTTCAAAAGAGGAGAGTGTTAACTCACGAAGAGGAATACGAATCCATGTAGTTTTCTGCAACAACATTAGCAACACCCAGTATTCGATCAGCACTAGAGCAGAGGAATGGTGTTTTGTCTGTTTAGTCAGACCAAACTGACAAAATGTTATCACTAGAAACACACAATAACTGGAATTTAGACCTACCGGTGGAAGGGCAAACCTGCCCAAATCTCAAGCATCAGTGTACCCATCTAAAGATGAGTAGCGGAAGCAAATAACTGAAGACCAAAGCTCCAGGTGCCCTGAACATAGCGCAGATACGTTTGAGAGCATCAAAGTACGGCTCCCATCAGATCATACATAAAGAGACAACTTGTTGAACTGCATATTACAAATCTGGAAACGACAAAGTAAGAATACTGGAGCCACCTTCCCCCCCAGCAAGACTACGGTATAAAGTAAGATCCATGAAAGAACGTTCGTCCGGACCAAATTGAGTCTAGTGTCAACTGGTGTCCGAGACGGGTTACAATTAACCATAAAGCTCCTCAAGAAGCATGACGAGCATAACTTCTACTAAGACAATAAAATAACCCTGTAGGATGACGAACAACATAGATGCCAAGAAAATAATTAAATGCCCCGAGATCGGTCATATCAAACTCTTTATGCAATGAGTCTACAATCTGCTAAAGTAAAACTGGGAGAAGAATTGTAGGTAATATCATCCACATATTTAAGTAAATAAGCAACCTGAGAACCTCTGTGATATATAAAACAATAGAATCCACACCGACTAGAGAAAAATCAGCCCGTATTGGCATAACCGCAAACCGCTAGAACCAAGCACGCGGTGCCTGTTTCAAACATAACAAAGAACCGTCATGCAAAAGACATACGATGATTTAGATAACGAGATCACAAAAACCAGGGCAGATGCATAATACACTGTCTTAGATAATACGTTAAGAAATGCATTTTTCTAAACAGCAAGTTTGGTGAATAGGGCCACTGTCGAGGACACAGCAAGGCTAAGAACGGTGCAATGAGGACACGGCTAAACAACTGACTAAATGTCTCATCAAAGTCAACACCGAGTTGCTGAGATTTACAAATGCTTTATACATTGGGGTGAGAAACATTGTTTGCTTTTAAATTGGACACAAGTTCTTTACGCGAGTTTTACATGTTTATGTGTTGCCTAAGTTTGCTTACAAACCTACTACTGCCCGAATTATCATGAACTGTTAGTTTCTCGACCGGAGGACCGGTTGAGGAAGCGCGAGTGAGTAAATAGATCTATTGGGACTAATTATCCCTATCCGCTTTGGTTCCACTTAACGAAGAACAAACGGATATATGTCATGTCGATTGTGCATTATGGTGGTCTTTGGTTTGGGACACCGGTTAAGGGCAGGAATACTATGCGACAGGATGTAACATGCCCTGTTGATTATTAGCTTCAGTGTCATGAGCTTAGCGCAACAGTAAATACTTTTTATGTGATGTTGTATCTGTTATAGTAGTCGCATACGTTTTGAAATCTTGTGGTCCACTCTTGTATTAACTTAAACCTATGAATTCACCAACATTATGTTGACGTTTTAAACATGTTTTCTCAGGTGCCTAGCTTGGATTGATTCTTGATGCTATATGGAGTCTATGTGCTATGTGACTTCGCCAATTTCAAGACTTATCTATTATTTACTCGTTGTCATTATCAAAACTTTGTTATGCTTTCGCTACTTCTAACTTAAATATTATGGGTTGTAAAACTTAAATTTATTTTATTTTATGCAACGAGTAAACTTTTTCAAACGTCCATGATTAGTGGTCGTTCTTTATTGCTTTGTGATCGAATTGTTATGACGTCACGCCCTCGGACACGTATTCCGTCCAGGCCCCGTCTGGGGGTGTGACAGTATCATAGACACCCGAATATTCATAGGCGGGAGTAATCAGGTGGTTTGTTAGAAAGGAAAGTATAAGGTATTTCATTGTGAATTGTGGTAGAGGGTAGAAGGTTGAGTAGATAGGTGGTCATATGGAGAGCTTTGACCCAAAATGTGGGGGGAAGGTGTGCTTGAAAAAGTAAAGTGCGAATGATATTGTTGATTGTTCGTATCATTCGTTCTGCCTTGCCATTTTGTTGGGATGTTTTGGGGCAAGAGAATCTAAGTCGAATGCCATGTTTGGCAAAGAGGGTGTGAAGTCGGTTGTTATCGAACTCACCGCCATGATCACATTGGAAGCATTTTATTTCGCATTTGAATTGGTTTTTAACATAATTACAAAAGTGCAAAAAATTATCAAACATGTCAGACTTTGAACAAAGAGGGTATATCCATAGGTAATGAGAGAAATGATCAAGGAATAAGACATAGTATTTAAACCACTAGAACTAATAATGGAAGATGTCCATACATCAGAATGAATAATATCAAAACAATGTTCAACAATAGAATCAGAAATATAAAAGGGAAGCTTCACAAGTTTGCCAAGTTGGCAAGCGTGACAAATATGTGAAGACTTTTCTTTATTACATGAAATAAAACGACTAGAGACAAGCGAACATAGCACTTGATCACCCGGATGTCCGAGGCGTTGATGCCACGTGGAAGCACTTGTCGAGAGAAAAGCAGTAGGAGAAGTTGACGGCTTGGTAACTGGATAGAGATCGCTCGAACTGTCACATCGAAAGAGGATATGACGAGTCAAGTAATCCTTCACAGAAAAACCAAAGGCGTCAAATTCAATAGTACAATTATTGTCCCTAGTGAACTGACGAACAGAAATGAGATTTTTAATTATATTAGGGGTTACAAGAACTTTATGAAGATGAAGTGGGCGATGATGGGAAGGAATAATGCTATAGCCGGTGTTGGTGACGGGAATAGACGTGCCATCACCAACGTGAACAGATGAAAATAAGCGTTTATCAAAAATGGTACTTAAATTACTTGCATTAAAATTTAAATGAGAAGAGGCACCTGTATCCATGTGCCAAGTCGGGTCTTGCGGCGGCATAATGCTAAACACACTTGGTAGAGTAGTAGGCTGGGATGAATAAATAGCCGGAGCAGGACCGAGTATACCTTGACCGGGATGCGGCAATTTGTAATGCATTTTTGGTGTAAACTGTTAAGCAACAATGGTCTTGTGTGCCACGTATTGGGTCAGAGTACATGTAACACCCCCAAAAATGGGTCGCAGCGGAATATGTTTCCAGGAGCATTACTTCATAGTACCATTGCACCAGTCAGGAGAGAACGACCTCTAAGTGTCGTTTGAAAAGTATTCTTGAAAAGTTTGTTTTAAATTTTTTGGATTTTTGAATATAACGCAAAAAATAAACTTCGAGGACGAAAGGATCTTCAAACCAAAATCAACAAACGTATACGACGGAATCTTAATCACAAGTCCCCGGCAACGGCGCCAAAAACTGATAGTAAGTTTTTATACACAATAAAATATAATTTAATTTCAAAAGAGCAATTAAGAACTTTCCTAAAGTCTCCCTTGAGAAAAGCTCACTCTAGAAGATTTATATATAATATATAATACGTATATTTAACCGGGAAGAATGATCACCCGGGTCGTTTCCCCAACGACTTGTGAAATTAAAACCACGCCTTAGTTTGGATTATGATTTGAATGAGAGAAAAGAAATTTTTGGTTATCTATGACTACTAAATAAAAAACACAATTAAAATAAGCAATTAAAAAGCACAAAAGCAATAAACGGAAACAAAATAAAAAACGCGACAAATAAGCAAATAAGACGAAATTAAACCCTAAAAATGCAAACTAAAATTTTAAACCTAGAATAGGACAAAAGAAAAGTTTAGGAGAAAGAAAAATATATTTTTTAATTATTTTTGAATTTATTATGAATTAAAAACTATTTTAATCTAATTAAATCCTAGAAAATAGCAAATTAAGTCCTAAAAATTAAGAAAAATGATTTTTAAACTTAGAAAAGTCTAAAATAACATAAAAACTCAGAAAACTATTTTTAACTATTTTTAAAATTAAAATCCTATTTTTAAAATTAAAAATAAAAGCTTAAAAATTAAAATTAAAATCTAAAAGTGTTGAAAATGATTTTTCTGAATGTAAACCTAAAAGTACTTTTTATAAAACTAAAAACTATTTTTTTGAATTTTTATAAAACTTTTTTCTATTTTTTATGATTTTTCGAAAATTAAAACCTTAGAAAAATGATTAAAAATAATCTACTAAATGGAAAAATGTGAAAAATTCAGGGAAAATCCTAAATATAACAAAGAATACTAGAAAAATAAAAGTCACAACTCAGCTTATCAAATAAGCTGAGAAAATAGCTTATTTAGCTACGGCTTATTATTCTTAAAATGGAATCTAGAAAGTGATAAAAGGAAAGTATGTACAAGAGCTCACGGATGAGTTATTGTAGCACACTTGGTTAACGCGTTGGGTATATGAATGAGAGGTCGTGGGTTCAAGGTCTGGCAACACCCTTTTTTGCTTTTTTTTATTTTCACTTTTTGCAAAAACTAAAAGTTGGAACTTATAAATGATACAATTATAAGCACTTTTAATAAAATGAGCTTAAGCTCAAACTCAAAAATAAGCTCTCTAAGAGCTTATAAAGTTAGCTGCTACAGAAAGAAGCCTTTAAAAGGCTTAAAAACTTATTTACACTAAAATACTTGCACAGACTTCATTATAAGCTCAAATGTAAAAGCAAAAGCTGATTCTTAAAGCTAATAATGCCTTCTATCTAAATGCAATAAGCTAATTAACTAGGTAACACTAAAAGCCAACTAAAATTGATGATTAAAGGAGTAAACTCAGAGATAAGCTCAAATCTCTCAAAAAGCAATTAAGCTGATAAGCTCAATAAGCTGAGACAGAGAATGAGCTTATGAGAACTTAACAACCTAACTATAAGCTATGAATATAAACCCTTAAACTAAATCCTATAAGCTAGAAATCTAAATTCAGAAGCTATTTACTAAATACTACTGTTTTTAGTCTTTTTGAGATTTCTGAAAACTTAAAAGCTAAATGTACCTATTAGAATAAGCTGTAAATTGAAAGATAAGACTTGAACTGAATAAACCTATATGAAATCCAAAATCCTACTTAGTTTGATAAGCTAAATCCTACAATTACTAATTTAATTTGCAAGTTAAAAAAGAAGTAGTAGTAACTGCTTTAGTTACTACTGGTACACTTGGTCAAGAGTGCAAAACTAAAATGCAGGCAACTTAGGAAGTTGCTACATCGTGCAACTAAAATGTATTCAAATAAGTGCAATAAACATTTAGTAGCAATTCCAAATCCAAGCCTAGTGCCAGGCTTGGATCAAATTTTCACAAGCAAAAATAAGTAGAAAAAGTTACCCTGGTGCAGGAGCTTAAGAATAAGCCTTAAAATGATTATGAGTTTAAACTGACAGTACAAACCTACTCATATCTTAATCAAATAAGATAATTAAGCTAACCAAAGTGCATTCACAAAATACCTTTGACTTTAAAAGGTCAAACAAAGCTGATCCAAACACCCCTTTAACTAATGATAGATTTGACTTAAGCTTAAAACTAAAAATCCAATTAACTAATCCTTATTACCAGATAAAAACTAGCTTATATTAGACTTAACAAACATAAATCAATCACTAATTAAGCTGAGATTAAAGATCTATAACTAATGCTAACTAATTTTTTTGGTTTTTATGATTTTTTAAAACAATTAATGAAGTACTTAAAGATCAAATCTTACCTGAAGCTAAAAACAGATGAACAAAGATTATTAATAGCAAAATAGAACATAGAAAAGCCAACTGAGGATAAGCAGAGTACATTAAAACATTAAGCAATTGAGCAATCTGATCACTATTAATCAATTTTTAGCTACAAATTTTAAGAAGCAATGAAATTAAATGAGAACTTACCAAGCTTCAGCTAAACAGAAGCACAAAAATAAGCAGCTACAAGCTCTAGCTTATCCTTAAGGATAAGCTAGTATAAGTCCTTGGGATTCCTTCCATGATTGAATCCCCTTCCAAAGCTTATAAGTCCAAATAGTTAAGGTATTAACTGATTTTAAGGTTTAGGTATATTAAGATTAAATTTAAGCTCAATTATTAGCTTATAGACTAGTAAGAGCTTATATGAAGCTATTAGAACCAACTAGCTTATCATTTTGAAGAAGAAATAAGAAGCTTATAATGAAAATTTAAAAGAGCTATGAACAAAGAATTTAAGAGAAAAACTAGATTTCATTAATATAAAACTTGATTACATAACTTGAAAGGAAAATTACAAAAAACTTTAAAGGGAAATTACATAAGCTAGAAAATTAAGCTAAAATTCTAAAAACTAACTACTCTCCTCGTGTGTGTGAAAGGTGAGATCTATTTATAGGCCTTCTCTGAAGCTTCCAGACCTTGCCTTGCTGCCCACGCTCTCATCAATCATAGCCATTCATTCATCTAATCATTGGTCCTTCAATATGAGCCGTTAGATCACTTGCTAGTCACACGGATTGCCAAGCTGGCAATCCTTTGATGTGACGTCTTTGTGCTATTTTTGTGAGTGTAACCAATGCAAAATTCAGCTTCCTCTTGTGCTTTCACTCATCCACGTGGCTTAATTACTTTGAATGAACCAATTAGTGCCTTGAGATTACAAATTTATCCCTGCCATCATGTAGGAGACCTCTTGAATTAACCATTGTACCCTTCAATTTGGAAAACCCCTTTGATTTTGACTGGTGGGTAAGTTGGGACGATGGATGAATAGTGTAACTTCTTTTCCCGCTTATTTTTAACTGAACGGGTAAAAAAAGGTATAACTTTGGGGTAATGGCAAGTTTAGTCCCTCTATTTGTGAAGGTAAAAGTATTACTCATCCAAGTGTATTACATCTTTCAATATTGGCATCTTTGGTCCCTAGACTTTTATAAAAGGGTTATGGTTTAGGGTTTTTAGGAGCCGGGGATTGTGTAAGTGGGTTTGGGCTTTTGGGCTTTGGATCCGGGTGAGGTTTTTAGGGAAACTAAGGGTCCATTAGGCATTAGGGACCATTTGTGCAACTTTTGAAACTTAAGGGACTGATTTGAAATTTTTTTTTGGGGTTTTGTCTTTTTGACTTTTGTTGACCCATAGTAGCGACTGAGTAGTTTGACCAATATTGACTTTGGCTTCCTGCTCTGCACTTCTTCCGTTCACAGTTCCGTGTTTCCCGTTTTTAACGGTTTTCTTGTGATTTTTATCCTATCCGTACCTACACACACAAAACACAAAAACAAGTATATCTTTGCCATTTTAAGTGTGTTTTTGGGCTTAATTAGGCCATTTTAGGTATAAACAGATATGTGTATTTTACACTTATCAAATTTCATTCATAATAAATGGTCCCATCCAATGGTTTGCCTATCCGCAAACGAAGCTGATTGAACCTCATTAACAAGATCACCCAGAACGAAGAACAAGACGGTTCCGTCAAAATCTTGGCAATGATTTTGTACATACTCCCAATTAAGCTAATAGGTCTTAAGTCTTTGTGTACAACCCGAGAATGTTCGTAGTCCAAATAAAATATCCGTTTCCCTCCGTGTAGTAATTTGATACTTTTAAAAAGTTTTCGTTGTAACTTTTAACGTGTAACCGGGAAAGTAGTTTCCGTTAACTACTGAGAGTCATCACCGATGTGATACGTCACCCAAACAATGTAGTAAATCTTATGGAGCGTTTTTTACATTTTTCATCGATTTTTAAAATTTCATTATTTTTCAGTGAAGTCATTATGCGTTTTCAATAATTTGCGTTATCCCATTATTACCGAGTAACATTTGCTGTGTCATAGCAGTGCTTGGAGTAAATAAATTTCATATAATGAAGCACTAACTATTCTAAAAAAAAATCTAAGAAAGTGTAACAAAATATTTTTGGTCCCCCCCCTTGCATTACACTCGACCGAAACCCTCACCAAGGGACCAAGGTACCCCTAGTATGGCCGATTTGAACTTGGAAAAACAATGGACAAGTTCCTACAAATTGGTGCATGCTTAGTCCTTGGTCAAGGCTCATTAGGAGACCATTTTGGTCCCCTTTGTGCTTGTCCTTGCCACCGAACAGACACACACACCCACATGGATTCCAAGTTTAAAATTTTGTTTATAAACATATCACCATCTTTCATTTGCCATCACTTCCACACACACACTACTCTTTCTTTTCTTTCTTCTTGGTTCGGACGCACCACCAAACACACATACATCCATAGTTTTTCAAACTTTGATCAAAACCTTTGAAGATATTGAGTTCGTGGTTGATTCCTATTGTATCCGGGTATTTTATAAAACAACGTTTGGGTTGATCTTAGTTTTTAATCATCTTTCGTCGTGTTTCTTTGTAAGTCATCTTTACTTTTTCATAAATAAGTTGTACTTTTGCATTCGTATGTTCATTCCGAACAAGGTGTACAAAGCGGATCGTTGTGAAAATCATTATCTATTTTTCTATAAAAATTACAAGTCTCTAAGTTTTATCTTTTTGTTTATAAATGGAAGAACATAAAAAGTAGTTGTACTTTTGTGCATAAAAGTTCGTTGTAACTATTTTGATACATATATTGTTATCACTACGGCTATATCGTTTATTGATTTTTATCGTGTAAAAGTTTTAAATATCGTTGGACGAAAAAATTAAGTTAGAATGTTGGATTTGTTGAAGCGTAAATTGAATGTCCGAAGAGGGTTTATATAAGAACGGATTTGTTGGAGATAATTTTTCAGGAGTTGTCGAAAATAGATTCGGATTACTTCCGAGTTTCAATAAAAGATGTACTTTTGTAAAACGGAAGTTTTCCCGTGTTCGAGGTTGATAAAAATGGAAAGTCGATATTTTTAGACAGGTCATGCCGAAATTTCATAACTTATAAAAGCTCAAAATATACTTTTATTATCCAACTTAATTGATCAAATGTAGAAGAAACGTAAGTGTCTAGTTTAGTCAAGCATTTTTAGTATATGATTCAACTAGATGTGTCGGACACTAAAAAGACGAAATACACAAAAGACCGAAAATACACTAAAAGATGAAAGACTCACAAAAAGCGAAATACACTAAAAGATGAAAATACACTAAAAAGACAAATAATTTTGCAAGATGTATTCAAAACAGAGAAGACTTGTCAAAACTTAAAACTTTCGAAATTAACGTTTTAAAAAGGATACGTCGTGTCTACTCGAGCTCGAATGACATTTCTTGTGTTAAAGCGTTTATTCGTTGTACATCCATATCTTAAACGAAAAAGACGAGCTATAAATAGGTTTGTCGCTAGAACCGTGAGATTCATTTTCACTTGATTGATTCCTTTTGATCCACTACCCGTATAAGGTGAGTTCATAGCCCCACTCTTTTCCCTCGTTTGACTAAATGTTTATAACATGGGGTTGAGAAACATTGCTTGTTTTTAAAACTAACTCAAGTACTTTTACGTGAGATTTTTCCTCTGTTTACGTGTTGCCTAAGTAGTTTTAGACCTCTACTGCCCGCCGAGCAACTACAAGAACGGTCAATCTCTTGAATTGAGGACCGTCGAGGGGCGCGAATGAATAAATAATCATATGGGACTAATTATCCCTATCCGGGTGAGTAGCGCTCACTACCCACGGGGCTCCCGATAAACGGATATATGTCATGTCGAAACTGGTTAGGTGGTCTTTTGGTCGACACCTGAAGGTCAAACAAATACTATACGAAATGTACATTCTATCTTGCGTAATTACATCAGTGTCAAGGCTAATGCAACGTAAATACTTTTTAAGTAAAGTTGTATCTTTTAAACTGTCGCATAATGTTTTGATACTTGTGGTCCCAACTATAACAACGTTGAACTAAACCTATGAATTCACGTCAACTTAATTTGACGATTTAAGCATTGTTTTTTCTCAGGTGCTTAGCATGGATGCATGTTGCTATGACATATGTGAATGCTATTAACCTTTACCCGGTTATTACACCCAAGATATATCTATGTCTTTAAATACCGATGTTGAACTTATTTTAAGCATTCCGCAATTACTTTGAATCTTTTATTTTTAAATCGATGTAAAACTTATTATTATTATTTTAAAACTTGCAACGTGTTTATTTTTCAAAACGTGACCCTTAGAGGTCATTTCTTTATGCATTGTACTTGAGAGCTCAATAAAAACGCCACGGACACGAGAATTCCGTCCATGCCACCCTCTGGTGGTGTGACAGATTTGGTATCAGATGTCAAGGTTATAGAGAACCTGGTAGTATAAACAAGGACTGGACAATCAACCATTATTGATCCTAACGTGATTTTTTCCTTATTGAGATATTCGATAACGTGACGCCCTCGGACGCTAAATCGGATGGGACCCTATTTGGGGGTGTGACAGATTGGGATCAAGAGCTAAGGTTATAGAGAACCAGGTAGTATAAACTAGGTATGGACTATAACCAGTATGTGATCCTACGTGATTATGTGCCTTACGTTACCTTACATAGTACGTATACATAACTAAGTACTACATGGTTAATATAAACATATTTTATACTAACTTTACTTGTGCAGGTTATGACTATTTTAGTTATCTCAATTTCTTCGGATTCATCAGAGGATAGCGTGGGGACACCTGCTGGATGAGTGATCTTGTTCGGTACTATCCCTACTACTATTCCTGACACCACACCAGTGATTACTCCACCCGCTACTCAGACTAACACACCAGTGATACCCACAGAGACGCCTATCATAGCACCTACTATACCACCATCCCCAGACTATACACCAGCTTCTCCTGATTACTCACCTGCATCTGATTCAGAGTCTGATCCATCTGAGGATCTATCATCACACCATATACCATCATTACCAGCTATCTCACCATTTTTATCATTGGATGATGACACCACGGACAGTGATACACTAGATACACCACCATCACCTACCCATGGTATGCCTTTCACTGAGATTACCGCTTCTACCCAGAGATCACCTATCATACCTTGTCGTCGGGTTATGATTCTATCACCTGGACACCCTATTCCTCATGGTCGACCGTACCGCTACCATCCTAATGGGCCGATACATATGATGACTGCGAGGAAGAAGGTTTGACCGTTTCTTGTTCTGCAGCTTGCTGTAGGACATCCTGTTGATCATTCTTCATCAGATTATTTTTCTTCAGATGATTCAGCTCGAGATTCTTCTTCAGATCCATCATCTGAGGCATCATCGGATTTTCATTCAAATGCTTTATCTGATTCTTCATCGGGGCACTCATTGTCAGATCATTCTTCTCCTGATTTACCGAGTACTTCTGCGGAGCCATCTCACAAGAGACGTAGGTCTCCCACGACGTCTGTACCTGCATTATCACCTGTATCCGAAGCTTTATCTCCTGTCTGTGTTGATTTGATACCATCGCCTAAGAGAGTTAGGGATTCTGGTTATTTGGCAGATGTAGAGGTAGATCCTAGAGAGGCTAGTTCGAGGGATGATGCTATTGTCAGGATTAGCGATGAGCCTCACTTAGAGCAGGATATTGATCCAGAGATTCAGGCAGAGATTGACGAGTGTTTTGCTTACGCAGATGCTCTTAGGGATAGAGGGCTTGATGCTAGAGTTGTAGTTGAGGCTGTTGACCGAGATGAGACAGAGACGGGTGTGAGAGGCCCGGTTGAGGTCAAAGTTGAGAGGGTTAGGCATCCTGCGATGCCAGAGGATATCCCTGAGCCTGCTCAGGAGGGAGCTGTACAGGTTACGTATGAGACATTGGGAGATTTGGTTCAGAGGTTCCATGATCAGACACAGGCTATCCCAGTCCATCGTATATAGGCTGTTGAGGGAGTTTAGAGAGAGCAGGGACATAGGATTGTTGGGGTTGAGTCGGCAGTAACTGCTTTGACCGAGAGAGTTGCTGAGTTGGAGAGGGATAACAGGAGGCTTAGAGGCATCGTGAGTGTTGAGAGTCAGAGAGTTGACCGACTCCAGCGCGACATGTCACGTATGCAGAGAGAGCTGAGGCAGATACGGCGACTTCGATTTTACGATCGACTGAGAGTTGGCAGACTTGAGGCGTGTGCTAGGAAGCACATGGGCTACCGTTCTTAGATATGTTCATTAGTATTGCAGTATCGAGCAGTAGCGTTTAGTGATGATCGTAGTGTTAGAAACTCGTATTTTCTGTATTTTGAAACTAATGTGATGTAATCACTAATGTTCGATGATATGAAATTGATATTTATCTATGATATGATGTCATGATCTGATTTACTTATGCTTTTGCGTCATGCATTATGTGGTTTCCATGAATATATTTCGATCATGTATTTTCTATGTGAATTAACCGTAAATTTTATTTAACCCCGTTAGTGATCTCGCATCGCCCATAAATCTTACCGAGTTCTATATTGTTGTGTTGTAGAAAGATGCCTAACACACGATCTGGAGCGTCCATGACCCATGAGGAGGTTGAAGAATTGGTTAACCGCCGAGTAGCTCAAGAAATGGAGGCTCGTGAAGCCGCAAGGACCCTTGAACCCCTGAATGAGAATGGGGACGAACAAGAAGGTGAGAATGGAGGAAATGGAGGAAACGGAGGAAATGGAAATGGAGGAAATGGAAATAGAAATGGAATCATGGCATGAATTATGGAGGTTTCATGCCAGTGGCTCGAGAGTGCACATTCCAAGACTTCTTGAAGTGCAAGCCACATAATTTCTCAGGAACCGAAGGCGTTGTCGGATTGACCCGCTGGTTTGAGAAGATGGAGACTGTGTTCAACATCAGTAATTGTCCACCGAAGTATCAAGTGAAATATGCTACATGCACACTGCAGGACAGCGCTTTGACCTGGTGGAACTCTCATAAGAGAACCATTGGTGTTGAGGCTACATATGCCATGAATTGGGTTGAACTAATGAAGTTGATGACAGAAGTGTATTGTCCAAGGAATGAAATCCAGAAGATGGAGACTGAATTGTGGAATCTAACCGTGAAAGGAAACGGCTTGACTGCTTACACTCAAAGGTTTCAGGAGTTGATTTTGTTGTGTACTAGAATGGTCCCTGATGAAGAAGACAGAGTGGAAAGGTTTATTAGAGGTTTACCGGACAACATTCAAGGGAATGTGATTGCTGCGAATCCAGCCAAACTTTAGGATGTTATACGCATTGCTAACCAATTGACGGACAAGAAGGTCCAGGGTTATGTTGCAAGGAGTGCTGAGAATAAGAGGAGGATAGAGAGTAACCTAAGGGATAACCGTGGTATTTTACCGGGGAATGCTCCCCTTTACCCAAAAAAAAGGGATAACCGTGGACAGCAACCGCCGTTCAAGAGGCAAAATACTAGTGGGCAGAATGTGGCCAGAGCTTATACGGCTGGAAACAACGAAAGAAGGGGATATGCTGGGCCACTACCCTACTGCAATAAGTGCAGGTTGCACCATGAAGGGTTGTGTACTATGAGGTGTGGAAACTGTAAGAAGGTTGGACATCAGACTAGGGATTGTAGGGCTGCTGTTGCTCCAAATACTCAGAGGGCTCCAGTTGGAAATCAGCAGGGTATTATTTGTTAAGAGTGTGGAAGACCAGGACATTTCAGGAAGGATTGTTCTAAGTTGAGGAATCAGAACCGTGGAAACCAGACAAGAAACAAGAATGGAAACAAGACAGGAAACCAGATTGGGGGTAACGAAACTACGGCGAGAGCTTACGCCATTGGTGGAGGAGGAACAAACCCTGATTCCAATGTTGTCACGGGTACGTTTCTTCTCAATAACTGTTATGCTTCTATGTTATTCGATTCGGGTGTCGATAGAAGTTTTGTGTCGACTACCTTTAGTGCTTTACTTAAGGTTGCACCAACCACTTTAGATACTAGTTATGCCGTAAAACTTGCCGATGGAAGAATTTCAGAAATAAATATTGTTCTTAGAGGTTACACGTTAGGATTATTAGGTCATCCGTTTAACATAGATCAAATGCCCGTAGAGCTTGGTAGTTTTGACGTCATCATTGTTATGGATTGGTTGGCGAAGTACCATGCGTTGATCATTTGTGACAAGAAGGTTGTTCGTATTCCTTATGGAAATGAAGTGTTGATAATCCGAGGTGATAATTGCGACAACGGAAGTAAGTTGAATATCATATCGTGCACGAAGACCCAAAAGTATATTGAGAAAGGATGTCAAGTTTATCTGGCACAAGTTACGTCCAAGAAAGCTGAGGATAAGTCGGAGGAGAGGCGACTTGAGGACGTACCGATCGTACGGGAATTTCTGGAAGTCTTTCCAGAAGATTTGCCTGGATTACCGCCTGCTCGACAAGTTGAATTTCAAATCGACTTAGTCCCTGGTGCTGCACCTGTAGCACGAGCACCGTATCGATTAGCACCAGCCGAAATGCAAGAGTTGTCTACTCAGTTGCAAGAACTTTCTGACAGAGGATTTATAAGGCCGAGTTCCTCACCTTGGGGAGCACCAGTTTTGTTTGTCAAGAAGAAAGATGGTTCTTTTCGGATGTGTATCGACTATCGTGAACTGAACAAGCTTACTGTGAAGAACCGATACCCACTTCCGAGGATCGACGATTTGTTTGATCAATTGCAAGGGTCAAGAGTCTACTCTAAGATCGACCTGAGATCTGGTTATCATCAACTCAGAGTTCGTGAGGAAGACATTTCAAAGACAGCATTTAGGACCCGCTATGGTCACTACGAGTTCCAAGTAATGCCGTTTGGTTTGACTAACGCACCAGCAGTTTTCATGGACTTGATGAATAGGGTGTGCAAACCATATCTGGATAGATTCGTGATTGTATTCATCGATGATATTTTGATCTACTCCTGTTAGCCTTAATTTTATTGAGTCAATAAAGGAAGCTCGTTCCCGTGTTCAAGACCTCACTTCGGGGGAGCCAAGTTCTCAAAGTGTGAGTTTTGGCTGTCAAAGGTACAATTTCTTGGTCACGTGATTGATAGTGAAGGCATTCACGTTGATCCCGCAAAGATTGAGGCAATCAAAGATTGGGCGTCACCCAAGACACCCACCGAGATTCGTCAATTCTTATGTTTGGTCGGTTACTACCGACGATTCATCGAAGGCTTTTCAAAAATGGCTAGACCAATGACAAAGTTGACTCAGAAAAGCGTGAAGTTTAAATGGGGAGAAAAGGCAGAAGATGCATTCCAGTTGTTGAAGCAAAGGTTGTGTAGTGCGCCGATTTTGGCTTTACCAGAGGGAAGTGAGAACTTTGTGGTATATTGAGATGCTTCGCATAAAGGGTTGGGCGCGGTTTTGATGCAGAGAGAGAAGGTCATAGCTTACGCATCCCGCCAACTTAAGGTACACGAGAAGAACTATACCACACAAGACCTAGAGCTTGGTGCAGTAGTGTTTGCCCTGAAAGATGTGGATACAATAATCTGTCCCTCCCCCGGTACCCAAGTGCCGTTGTAGTTCACTTGATATTAAAGAGTTTTTACAACACATACTCGAACGGAAGGAGCTGAATGTGTGAGGGCACAAAGTACGTGGGTTAGAATTGTTCCCCCTTGACGCACCGCTCTACGACTGTGAGATTCGTTTATCATCCAGGAAAGGCGAACCTGGTGGACTGATGCCCTGAGCGAAAGGAGGAAAGAAGCAAGCCGATACGAGTTCGTGCATTGGTTTTGACTATAGGGCTGACCTCCATAAACAGTTTTGAATGCTCAATCGGAAGCATGAAAGGAAGTGAACTTTTATCACGAGGATTTTGCGTGGCATGATTATCCAAGTTTTAGACCTCGGGCTGGACGGAACGTTTGTTTGATAATCGATAGTTTGGAATTCCGTGGTTTTGGTGATTTGAGGCCTTGATTATGAATGTGTGCATTAAGTCCAAAGTATTCCATCCACCCTGGATCGGATAAGATGTATCATGACTTAAAGAATGAGAACGTTATTTTGGTGGCCTAAAATGAAAGCTGAGATTGCCACTTATGTCAGCAAAGTGTTTATTACGTTTCTTTTTGCAAAAGTTAAGTTAGGAATATTACAGAAACCATTGGTTTGTTGCTCAACCAGCAGATCCCAAAATGGAAAATTGGAGAACTCATAACAATGGTCCTTTGTGACTAAACTGCCTGTGAGGACAGCGGCTGGGCAAGAACACATTTTGGGTATATCGCTTGTCATTCTCACTTAAATCTGGTCATTTATTGCCTAATGAGAGAAGTTACACGTTAGAAATGGTTGACGAGAACAATACTTGAAGGATAGTTGTCTCGAGGCATGGGTGCGGTTTCGTTAATCTCTGTTAGCAGATGGATTAATTTACTTAGATTTTTGGAAGTCTCTACATAAAGCATTTAGGTACTCGATTGGATATGAGTACGCTATCATCAGAGTAGACGGATTGGTAGAGTGAGAGAAACATTAGACGTTAGGAGATTATGTTAGTGCCTTATGGTACTCGACTTTGGGGAAGGTTGGGATTATAAACACTTACCGTTGGTAGAATGTTCGATTTTAACAACAGTTACACATACCAGCATTAAGGATGCTCCGTTTTGATGGCATTGTCATGGCGCAAAGTGTCGTTCACCCATATGCTGGGCTGAAGTTGGGAGACAGTAGCTCACTGGCCCAAGAGATCTTCCACGAGACAAGCGAGAGAATAGTTCAAATCAAGGAAACATATCCAATAAGCCGCCCGTGATCGTCAAAAAGAGCTATGCCGGTTAGGTCTTTTACTGTCAGAAGGAAAAACCTCTTGAGTTTCAAATAGGAAGATAGATAAGGTCATGTTGAAAGTGTCTATCCGTGGATTGGAGTGATACGTTTTGGCAAAAGGGGATAGCTGAAACCCTCGGTTATATGGGTCTTTTAAGATAATTTGCAAAATAGGAACGTTGCTTATCGTCTAGGAAACTTCAAGAGAGGTTGAGTCGAGTTCATAGTACGTTTCACGTCTCGAAGTTAGAAATGCATGGCTGATGAACCGCTAGCTATACAATTTGGATGAGTTCAATGTTGACGTCAATGTTGAATTTCATTGAGAACCTGTTCTGAGATTATGGACCGTGAGGTCATTTAGGGAAGCCGTCTGAAGCAGAGCTCGTTAGTCCGATTGCAAAGTGCGTGGTTTTCCAGGAGAGGTCCTGAGTTCACCTTGGAGCGTTGGATCGACAATGACTAATGAAATACCCGCACATGTTCACCAACTCTGCAACCGCTTGCAGAGGTTGAATCCTAAGCTTTGAGGACAAAGCTTCATTTCAAAGGGGAGAAGATGTGACACACCCGATATTTTTTCCTTCATCAAGTTAGAGTTTGGGTAGTAATTTGAATTTGTAAATGTTTTCGTTTTAGCTTGTTACCGTTTAACCGGGAAGTTGTTTAGTTGTTATATGGAGAATAGTCTCCGGTGGCGAACCCGGGACACCAAACGTTGTACTTGTAGTATTTTGGCTATATCACTCGATTTTGTTGTTTTTATGAACATTGTTTTTAATTTCATAATTTTTAGTGATAACGTTTCTTCGTTTGTACTTGCGTTATCCGTGTTTTACTAATACTATAAGCTTAGCATTGCAAAGATTGGAAATTAAATCATTTTGAGAGCACTAGCCACAAGTATTATAAAAATGAAATGGTCCACCCCCCCATTCCTTTGTTGTCAATTTTTGGTTGTGCAAACCAACATAACTAATATGCTTGGTGGACAAGTTTAAATTTCAAATGGCATAAGACAAACACAAATCCACATGGTAAGTTTAGCTTATCCTCAATTGGGGATCATTTGGTCCCACATCCACTCTTGTCTTATATTTCGGTACACACACACACACCTTGAGTGTGTGAAGTAACTTGGTGATTTATATAACATTGTTACTTCCATTTGTTCATTCTCATACACACACACTTTACATTTTAGCTCTTTTTCTCTCTTGTTCATCCAAAACCCACGAAATACCCTAACACATATACAAATCCATTTATTTTTCATCTTTAATCAAAAACACTTGAAGATCTATTGAAGGTTTGATCATTTGTATCATCCGGGTATTTGTTAAACAACATTTGGGTTGTTATAAATCTTTGTTCATCACCTAAATCTTCTAGTTTTTGTAAGTCTTCAAATACTCAAACAACTTGTACTTTTATACTTCTCATGATGCATACATACTAGTTGTACAATTTATTTTGTAAAAACAAAGGTTTAAAAACTACATAAACCCTAAAAGGGTAGGCTTATATTTCGAACCATACAAAGATAAATATAAGGAAATCTTAGTTTTGTGATCGTGGTTATTTTCGTGTAATAAAAATGATATGCTATTGCTCATATTTGTTCGGCTTATGTTTAAAAAGTTTGTGGAAAGCTTATTTATTTATTGTGAGCTTATTAGGGCTTATGTATATATTTCGGCCCAAATGAAAAGCCAAGAAGGAATTATTGTTTAGCTTATTTTGTTTTGACATATATTTTGTTAGCTTATTTTCTAGCTTTTTGTGAAAGGACAAATGATAAACTTATTCGGCTCAATAAATAAGCTCGAATATAGTTTATTAGGCCTTAAAGCCACGTCCCACATACAAGACCCAACACTATGAGAACATTCTTGAGCTCATATGGTTTGGCTTATTATACTTGACTTATTGTGAGCTTATTTAATAGCTTATCTTGAGGTCACGTATTTATTACACAATATTTTGCTTATCGAATTAAATGGATAAGTAAAACTACATTTTCGGACGTAACGGGCCAAAGCCCAACATATATGCAAAACGCCAAAGCATACAAGCTACGGTGTAGTTTATTGGATAAGTTCGTGAGTGACTTATTTAATAGTGTACGATTTAGATGTTTTACGTTTAATTATTTTTAGACGTCGAACGTTACAATTAATAATGGAATTGTTGACGAGTAAATTTATATATAGGATGTGGTTTGAATAGTGGTATGTAATTAAAGTTACGACTTTGGGAAACGTGTAAACACGATAGGGTCATGACTCCGGTCACGTGTTAATGTTCCAAGGCCCCGTCTGAGGGGTCCGCTCCCCGGCCTGTGACCCCAGACAAGTTGAACCGAATATGATGTCGTCGACATATATTTGAACAATGATGAGATTTGAACCTTTCTTTTTTGTAAAAAGTGTGTTATCTACTTTTTCCCATGTTTTTTTCTGGTTTAATAAGAAAAGCTTTTTATCTATCATAACAAGCTTTAGGAGTTGTTTAGGACCTATACAAAGCTTTCTTTAGTTTTATTATATCATTGTATTAGGTTTTTCAAAATCAATGAATCCCGGAGGTTGTGCCACGTATACCTCCTCATTGATAAAACCATTTCGGAATGCACTTTTTACGTCCATTTGGAGTAATTTAAAATCTAAGGTACAAGCATAGGCTAATTAAATCCTAATGGGATATAATATAGCTACAGGAGCATAAGTTTCATCATAATCAATTAAATTCTTGTTGTGATTATAACCTTATTACTAACTAGCCTTGTTATGTCGATACGGACACACAATTACTCGCTCTAGTTTATTTCTATACAACCTAGTTAGTTCCTATAATTGTCGTACTCTTAGAGTGTGGTACTAGTTCCCAATATCATTTGCAATGAATTAGTTTAATTCTTCTTGCATTGCTAATTATCACAACTTTTATCTTTTAAGGCTTTCATTCACATTTAGGGTTTGTAGTGATATAAAGCAAAAAGAAAGTCACTTTGGTTTTGGGCTAGAGGACCTAGGGTTCTTTGGTAAAGGTTTCCTTTGACGTTTTCTAATGGATAGTTCTTAGGTTCCTTACTGTTGAAAATTTCATCAACTTCTAAAGTTTCATCCTCAATATCATTTTCTAAGTTTTTCTTTTCGGTAACCTTAATTGCTTCTTCTTCATCCAAGTCATCATCCACAAGGCTCTTCTATAATTAATTAGTATATTAGTGTTTAATGGATTTAGTAGATGTTTTAGATAGTGGAGGAGTTTCATCGAATGTCACGTTAAGTGATTCTTTGATTTTTATGGTGTGTTTGTTTAGGATGATATAGGCTTTACTATTTTGAGAATAACCTTGGTAAACACTTTCGTATGAATTTGGGTCAAACTTGGTGAGGTATTCTTTGGTGTTTAAGATAAAGCATTTACTTCCAAACACTTTAAGGTAATCAAGAGTAGGTTTCCTACCTCTCAAGAGTTCATATGGTGTTTTTTCTAAGATGGCTCTAATAAGGATTTGGTTGAGGGTGTAGGTTGAAGTATCTACGGTGTTACACCAAAACTTTTATGGTAACGATTGTTCATTTAACATTGTTCTACTCATTTCTTGTAGAGTCCTATTTTTCCTTTCTACCATGCCATTTGATTGTGGAGTGCGTGGAGCCGAGAAGTTATGTGTTATACCATTGGCATTACAAAACTCTCCAAATTGCATTTCATTATCAAATTCCCCACCGTGGTCCATTCTAATTGACGCTACTGAACATCCTAATTGGTTTTGTATTTTCTTACAAAAGATATCAAATTGCTCGAAAGCCTCGGTTTTGGTTTTAAGAAATCTTGTCCATGTATACCTAGAATAGTCATCTACTATTACTAAGGTGTATAAGTGATGACATCAAATAACGTCTATTTTATAGCATCATTTATCCCATGTAATTAACCCCATTTTGTTTAATTATTGCAAATAATTGTTACTTAATCATTTATATTTGAGAATTGCAGTAATTATGGAGCACATGGTAAAAGTTAACTAAAAGACGCGCATTCTGGAGCTTAAACGAAGATATTTTGAAAATTAACAATTCTGACATACCAATATGCCTATCATAAGGAAGATATGGGCGTATCGTGTCTGGACTTCCACAAAGACCACGAAGGAAACAAGATCAATACGCGTATCCAAAAGAAGGCTATACGGACGATATTCAAGATATAAAGTCGTGAGATTAGAAGATATTTCATAAATGTGGTCCCTTTACTCCATGAACTCCCAATATGCCTATATCGAAGTCTTATCAGTAACGCCGTATCGATGATATTACAGACCCTATAAAATAATAAAACTCAAAACGTGTTTTAAGTGTTGCTAAATCATTATCTCTCGATACCCCTAACACAAAAAGTTGATTTTCAGAGGAGAAAAAGAGCAGAAGAGGTCGAGCAACGTTATTAATAACATAGGAGACAATGTGTAATTTCTTATACTCTTGTAATCGTTCAGTTTTTGGTATCATTCGTTAACTCGGTTAGTTTAACTTGGCTAAATCATTACTTTTATATTAATTATGATGTTTGAAGGCTAATACCTTCGGGTATTAGCCGTTATTATGAATATCTAAATGTTTGGTTTGTTTATCTTGATTTCTTAATTTATCGTTAAATGCTTGTTTATGTTTATCAACATACTTGTTTATGTGCTTTTGTATACGACCCATCAATCAACTGGATCTAGTGATATGTACCAAGTAATCTAGATGCCGGGATGGCTCTCCATATAGTGATTTATACATCTAGACCAATAGGATCACAAATAACGACCTATCTTTGCCTTTAGATTAGTGAGCTTAGTTGGACCGACAGGTGACCCTTGGGATCAACGAGTACGTTCTTAATTAATTGGTAAAGATTTGGTTAGTGAACTACTAGTGTATGAATTGCCATTAAGATGTACGTGGGTAAAGTCTCTATGAGCTAGGGTTTAACAAGATCACCATTGCTTTAATCCCTAAGATAGATTATAATCAGCAAATAAGGATGCTTTATGCGGATGCATTTAATTATGAAAGAATTCTACGTGTCTAGGTTTAAGGAAGAAGTACCGCCTTAATCTTAAGAATGATAAGCCGCCTCGAGATGAGAAATCATTGCACTAAATAAACAAACCAACGTCCTAATCGGATTAATGATGGCTAATACATTTTTCTTATATTTGGTTCAATCTCTCTTTTATCTTTTGTTAATTTGCTTGCGTGTGTTTTAGTGTATTGAATTGGTTTTAGTGACCACCAAACCCATGCCTGTCTCTCAGGCTAAAAAAACCCACTTATCCATTAGATTTAGGATTAACATAGGTTTAGTATAGATTAGACTAACTTAGATTAGAAAACCAAAGTATTAATAAATTGAAAGTGTGTCTTGCTCTTAGTGATCGACACCCTACTTACCATGAAACTCCTATCAATCGGCTACACTGCCCGTGAAAGTGTTGTTTTTGGTCGGCAAAATATAAATAAAAACTCAAACCATAAATCACACACCTCACTACAACACATCAAGTTTTTGGCACCGCTCTGCCTGGGAGTCCAGTGAAAAGCAATCTTGATTTTTATTGCAACAACCACTTTCCCCCCCCGCAGCGCGCGCGCGTTTTTTAGATAAATCCTAACCCTTAGGATTAGTGTATATTTTCTGTATATTTGTCTTTAGTTGTTTGCTTGAATTGTTTGTTTGTTTTAAATATTTTCCTAATACACTATTCTGGTCGATAACTCAATACGGCGTATCCACGTCCACTGAATACGACGTATCCAACTTTTTGTCCAATACAGCATATCCGTTCTATTAGGCAATACAACCTATTCAGTTATTTGTATACGGCGTATTGACTAAAGTTTTAAATATCTTTGCAAGTCTATTTCTCTAGAATAGCTTTACTTTGAATCATGTCTTACTTTTTAGGAGCAACACCCATACTTCGTCTATATCATTTTACCTATCCAGATAGGAGGCTAACAATGGAAGAAATGTTATACAAATTCATTAACAAAGGAAGACGAGAACACGAGGAGATGAGGGCATTCATCTGTGACTTCTAAACTACTAACGAGATCTTATTTAAAGAAAGGAACAATTCATTGATTGAGCTCAGATTCGGGGTACAAGAATTGTTAAAAGTAATCAATAATGCTCCAATAACATATTGCAAAGTTAAAGGAGTAACTACTAGAGGTGGAAAGACTACGACTCAAGATGTTCAAGATAACAGCACCAATATACAAACTGAAGAACCTCTAGTAGTAAATCACGATAAACCGGTTGAATCAAATGAAGTCCTCACCGAAGATCAACCTAGATGATTGTAACAACCCAAGTTTTAGGTTAACGTTTATCCCGAGCTAAGATAATTATTTTTGCTATGTAATTAATTATAGTCGTTTATGCTATATAAGGTTTGATGAAAATTTCCATTTTTAGGATAATTTTAAGCCGTGATTGAGTTTCTATTTGTTTTTAGCGTCTAAGAAAGTCAGAAAAATTTATATTGTTGCTCCAATAGCGTGAGTATGTTATTTTTGTATTTTACGGCATTTCCCTGAGTTTTTGTAAAAATCGTGTTTAAAGATCGTGTTTTACGTGATTTAACATTTTATTAAACATTTTAAAGGAAAATTAGTGGGCGAATTTATTATTACTCTAACCGTGGGCGCATGTGACCCGAAGTCTTTGGGCCGTGTTTATTAACGACTTGGATGCTTTTGTACAAAGGACTCGTAGGAATAAATTTGATAAATCATATTTTCTAGCAAATGGCATGTAGATGATTAGTCTTGTTGGTGTTCATAGGTCGAAAGGGTTCACCACCAAAATTAATGATAAAATACGATTTTCATTGAAATACACCATGTATTGAAACTCGTTTAAAATAGATATGTGCATCATTTTCATTGTTTTAACTAAACAACTTAAACACTCTATATGATATAACATGGATTTCCACACAAGTATTCTTTTTGCTTTAATTGAGTCTTGTTTGATATTTTCGAATTGTATGGTAATTTGGATTGTGACACCCCTATTAATTGTCTGCTATTTAGTTACACTTTTCACCAAATCCATTAGGACGATCTCGACTTGTCCACTTTTCTACAATCGGACGAGTATACTTGCTCGTATGCATTTTTAGTAGAATAAGTAAATCGTGTTTATAAATTTTAAAACTTGCACATAACATGACGCATCAAGTTTTTGGTGCCATTTTTGAGGATTTGTACTTATTTTTGTTTTAAAAGTGTTTTTAAACAGTAGCGGTAGTGTTTCTTGTAAAAAATTCGAAGTTGAAAAAAAAAGGTTTTTGTGGTGCAAGAAGAACCAGACAATCGGCCCAAGCCCGTAGCCGATCATCTGGATCAATTTTCGGGGCCCATTTCCATTTAAACCATCGGCTGGAAGCCCAAGCCGATTGTCTGAATGCTTCAGTAAAAAAATTGTAGTTTCGTGAATCATTTACGTGTTTGCTTATTTCAAGTAGCTTATTTATGCTTATTTAAGAATGTTTGCATTGCCTTAATCATAGCTTATGTGTAGAATTGTTGAATTAAAATTTTCGTATGTGTTTGGCTTATATTTGCATTCCTCGGTGTTTGTTTGTTTGCCATGCCCATTTCGTGAACTCTTGTGCTTTATAATTTCTGTGATTTTCGTTGTGATTATCTTTTCATGTGCCTAGTTGGTTGCATTTGTTTGTTTATAATGATTTATGCATATTTGGTAATATAAGTTATTTATAGTTTTAAAAATCATTTGTGGTCACTTAAGTTTTTAAAATTTTCTGTGGAAACCGTAGGGGGGGTGAATACGTTTCCATTTAAAAACTAAAATATTTTGTATCAAATTCCCGATCAAGCATGACACAATATGAAGAGTGTTCATACTAGTTCTGCACTAACTATACGTATAGTATCAAAGTATATCACAACAATACAAAACCAAGTATAATGTTCACATATATCCATGACACAAACATAATCAAAACTATATAAGAAACACGACATGCAATTATCTATATAATGCAAGTATAAATATAAAGCAATAAATGCGAATCTAAATGTAAGGAAATGAGTAAAAGGAAATGCAAATCGGACATGAAACTTTATAGTGGTTCGGTCATGAAGCTCCTCTTCGCCCTACTCCACTCCCCGAGTACCCAACTCGAGAGTTACTTTACTAGTCAACAAGCTCCTTTCTAGGCGTAGAAAACCTTACAACGTCGCTTACATTATTTTCCGACACTAAGCTAGATATCGAGATCTTCTTCAAATACAACCGAACACGTTATGTTTATGTCCTAACATAACAAACCACTACGTCGCTTACAATGTTTTCCGACACTAAGTGATAACGCCTTAATTATACATATTTTTAGTGGCTTTATTGTATATATCATTAGCATTTCTCATGACCCTTTGATACTTAATAGCATGAAATGTGTGCAGGTGCACTTGAAGATAGTGCTAGCATAAAGTGTTGAAGATACAAGTGTTTATATCATATGTAAGCAGTGTTGCAAAAATCGGCCTAGGCGACCGATTAATCGGCGCCTAGGCGCTAGGCGGAGATTAACCGCCTTGATTTTCACTAATCGGCCTTATTAATCGGTTTGTTCAAAAATCAGTCAATATACCGATTAATCGGATAAAAATTAGCCAAATCGGGCATAATCGGCCAAATCAGACAAAAATCTGCCTTATTAGACGGTGGTTGCGATTCTGTGGGGACCTAAACACATTTTAACTCTGATTAATAATGGAACACATGTTTGTTAAAACGTCTTATTTAGGTTGTTTTCTATTATCTTGGTGAATGTTGCTATTTAGTAACGCCCAATTTCTAATTCCGCTATGCAATCTAATGTATGTTGGGTGGGGTGTTACAGAGTGGTATCAAGAGCCTAAGGTTATAGAGAACTAGGTCGAGTCTTTTTGAAAACCTAAACTTTAACGCTTTTACACGCACGCCGAGACTCCTCGTTGCCATTGGTTACCTATAGAAAGAAAAGGTAAATTTATTTGATTATTATGTATAGGTATATTTACGTATGTGTTGTAGGTATAAATGGTTATGTATGGATATATTTAGGAATGTGTTGGATGCATAAAGTGTTATGTATTGGTACATTTTTACACGTGTTGTATCCATAGAATGTCATGACTATATGATAACTATTATTATATATGTTTGAAATATAATTGAGGTATATACGGAACGAGAATGTCACGAATTGTGAATTTTTATTTGTTGCCCTTTTATGTGAACCGTTATTTTGATAATAGTATTCTTATTGGAACGCTATTGAATAAGAATTAGAAGTGATACGTTATTAAGTAAGTATTATATGATATTTTCTAGATTATTATGTTGAACGTAATCCCTCCTGATCATGTGGATGATGTACCCGTTGTTGAGCCAAATCAACATGATGATGTTCCTATTGTTTTCGAGCCTGTCTTAGAGGATGAAGACGAGGACCCGGAAGAGGAAGAATTTGAGGACGAATAAGAACCCCAAGAAGAAGAAGAGTTTGAGGAATATGAGAATAAACCAGAGTTGACATATCCTTACAAAGAGATGGATCCTCTTAACCCTCCGCCGCCTGCTTCTGAGTCAGAACCTAAGGATGTGATTGAGGTTGAGAACATGATTGAGCACGAGGATGAGACTGTTCCTGCTAGTGTCCATGAGGTAGGTGAACAGTCTATTACTCCTTTTCTTCGAGAATACAGTGATGGTCTATTGCCTAGTCTCATAAGGAGGGACATTAACTCTCTTTTTGGTCAGATTGCTAATCTTTCAAAATGACAATGTGGTCGCGAGATGGCACATGCATTGGTCGAAAAGAAGGGAAAAGTAAAGGACGAGTATTATGGTAAGTTGATTTTGGATTTGGGTAATGAATTGCATTCTAGTGTGGAGCAAGGAATGGCTACAATGGAAAAGGTGGTTGAAAAGCTTGGTAATGCCGAAGAGAAAGTCGATTGTAAGAAGTTGAAGAAGGAACTAGAAGAAGCAAGGTTAAGCCACACACTTCTTCGTATGCAGAACGAACGAGTCAAGAGAGATCTATAATGGACTAGAGTTCAAGCTCATTAGTTCTATCGAGAGATGATTCATAAGGGATTTTTGTTGGAAGAAAGACCGAATGAAGCTATCGATGTTCCAGTTGAAGATGTGGAGAGTTCATCATCTGAGCCATGGGTATTTCCTTGTGATGCTTATTAGTTTAGATTCATTAGTAGTATCTTTATTATGTAATCACTAAACTGAATCCTCAGTTAGCAGAATTAGTGCTATTGGTTGTAACGATTTGTATCATTTCATGAAACAATGCAACTATGTATTAACTTCTTTGATGAAAAATGAATGACTATCTTTTGATTATTACTTGGTGATGTGTGACTGTTGTTGTGATTGATTTGTCATTGTACCATGTTATAAGTATATCATGTTATGAATGCTTATCAGATTGTTTTTTTGTGTAAATGACAGAATCATGCCTCTAAAGTCTGCACCTATGACTCAAGCTGCTATTCATTGAATGATCAAGGAAAGTGTCGATGTTGGTATCGCTGCTAAGCAAGCTAGAGATTCAAATGTTGAAAATGATGATAGAGGATCTAGACCAGTTAGGGGTCAAATGCCGCACATGTGTTCGGAGGAGCACTTTTGCTGGGTTTATTGAAGTATAATCTATTGCCTTTCCATCTTGGGTACTAAGGGAGTGTTGAATTACGAAGATGGTTTGAGAAAGCTGAGTATGTTTTTGGAATCAGTGAATGTGTAGAGGGCAAGAAGGTTGTGTTTGCTGCTGCAACACTTCCAGGACTTGCTTTGACTTGGTGAAATGCTAAGGTTGCAACCATGGGTTTGGAGACTATGAACCAAATGCCTTGGACTAAGATGAAACAGTTGATGACTTGACAGAGTTTTGGTCCAATAGAATACGTTCAAAGAATTAGAGCACGAACTATGGAAACTTAAAGGTTATTGATTATAACTTGTGGGCTTATACTCAGAAGTTCAATGAGTTAGCATTGATGTGTCCGAGAATGGTTGAACCGGAAAGAGTGAAAGTTGATGCTTACATCCAGGGATTGAATGATAACATCAAGGGTGAAGTCACTTCTTCTAAGCCTGCTAACCTGAACAAAGTTGTGCGTATGGCTCATAAGTTGATGGAACAGAATCGCAAGCTAAAGATGAACACGTAATTCTGTAGGAATGAAGCAAAGTAGGAGAGCTTTACAAAGTGGGATTTTATAGTGTAAGGTATCCATAGGGACAACTCTCACCCAAACTTGCAGAATAACCAAAAGCAAGGGAACGCGCGAGCTATGACTACTGCTCCTATTGATTTGGAAAGGTGTCTTCTGGATCACTTCCTTTGTGTGAATGTTGTTTTACTCGCCATGTTGTCCATGTATGATCAAGTGCCACAAGTGTGGAAAGGGTGGGCACAAGGCAAGGTACTATAAGGAGAAGAATGTTGCTACGGGTGCAAATGCTCTGCCTATTCCGAGTTGTTATGACTGTAGTGAGAAAGGTCATACTAGGAACCGATGCCCAAGGATAGTTAAGCAAGAGGAAATCGGAGAAGCTCGTAGCCGAGCTTATGCTATTAAGGATACTGACCCGCAAGGTCCGAATGTGGTTACTGTTACGTTTTTTCTCAATAACTGTTATGCTTTTGTTTTATTCGTTTCGGGTTCTGTTAGGAGTTTTGTTGATACTAGATTTAGTTCCCTGCTTAATATCGATCCGGTTAAAATAAGAGCTAGTTATGAAGTAGAGTTAGCTGATGGAAGGGTAGTTAGTATGAACATTGTTTTTAAAGGTTGCACATTAAATTCAAGTGACATATTTTCGAAAATCGATCTTTATGCGATTAGATGCTTGGAACGTTTGACGTCATAATCGGTATGGATTGGCTTGTCAAGCACGATGCTGTTATCATATGTGGCGAGAAAGTGGTTCGTATACCGTACGAAGACAAGATGTTGATAGTCAAAAGTGATAAAGGCGTGTCTCAACTAAAGGTCATATCTTGTATTAAAGTCCGTATGTACGTCGAGCGAGGTTGTCATTTGTTCTTGGCACACGTAATGGAGAAGAAATCAAGGGAGACACGATTAGAAGACATGCCTATAATTCATGACTTTCCGGAGGTGTTTCCCGAGGAGTTGCCAGGACTATCGCCACCGAGGCAAGTAGAGTTTCTAATTGATTTAGTACCGGGGGCTGCACATGTTGCACGTGCACCATATAGATTGGCATCGTCTGAGATGAGAGAGTTGTCGATACAATTGAAAGAGCTACTGGAGAAAGGATTTATTTATCCAAGTTCATCACAGTGGGGAACACCTGTGTTGTTTGTGAAGAAGAAAGATGGACCTTTTAGAATGTGTATATATTACCGCGAGTTGAACAAGTTGACTGTCTAGAATCAGTATCCTCTCCCAAGAATCGATGATTTATTTGACCAATTGCAAGGTTCTAGCGTGTATTCTAAGGTTGATTTGCAATCAGGATATCACCAGTTACGCATTAAAGAAGAGGACATTCTAATTACTAATTTGAATCGGTAATGTTCCTTTGTGTTCTAAGTGATGTGTTTAGATTGACAATCGTGCATGCTGTGTTTTATGGACTTGTTGAACCGAGTTATGCAAGCCATATCTGATATGGTTCGTCATAGTGTTCATCGATGATATTTTGGTTTCTTCCAGGGACGAAGAAGAGCACGTAAAGCATTTGAAGATTATTTTGGAGCTGCTTAAGAAAAAAAGATTGTACGCCAAGTTTTTAAAGTGTGATTTTTGGCAAGATTCAGTATAGTTTCTTGGTCATGTGATTGATCGTAGTGGTGTTTATGTTGATCCTGCCAAGATCATAGCCATTAAGAATTGGGATGCACCAACAACGCCAACGGAGGTGAGGTAGTTTCTTGGATTGGCTGTGGTACTATAGGAGGTTTATTGAAGGTTTTTCTTTGATTTCTAAGCCGCTTATAAGTTGATCAGATAAGATATGAAAGACGAGTGGGAAAGATAAATAGGAGCTTTCAGACATTAAAGCGGAAGTTGTGTAGTGCACCGATCTTAGCTGTTTTTTGGGGCCCGGGAGGGACGAAAGATTTTGTAGGTTTTATTGTGATGGCATCACTTAAGGTTTTGGTGGGCTGTGTTGATGCAGAGAGAGAAGGTGAATAGCGTATGCTTCTAGAAAATTGTAAGGTCCTATGAAAAGAATTAACTCTACTCATAATTTGGAGTTCAGGGAGCCATTGTTTTCACTCTTAGGATTATGGAGATGTTGGGATTAATAAGGGCTTTTTGAAGAGTTTAGAAGTTACTGCTGCTAAGCATAACTTAGTGTTGTTAGTGATATTAGTGAAATATATGCTAAGTAGTTAGTTCTGCAGTTATACTGCTTGTATATATTACTATGTATGGAAGTTAAGACTGCTCTGAGAATAGAAAAATACTACTAAGTTATGTTAATACATGCTATATAAAATGTTCTCTGGTTGTGTATCTTAATACTGCTAGTTTTTGTTAGTAATGCTAAGTAAATTTACAACTGTTAGCATTTAAAGATTAGTACTGCGAGTGTACTTAGTATTGTGATGAAGAATGAAGAATATATTCTAATAGTTACTAATGCTTGTAAACAGTTAGTGTTGTTGGTATAAAGTTAAATGCTGCCCTGGTTACAATGCTAAATGATTACAAATTGCTAGAAGAGTTTCTACTGTCAGAAGGATAAACACAAGAGAAAGGATAAAGATGAAGATTGTTTATCAAGATTACTTACGGAATAAGTATGAGATATTTTTGTAAAATATTCGTATAAGTTATTTGTTTAGAAGATCATGATAACTTAGGAAAGTATTGTAAGCCTTGTAGGACTCCTTGGTGTATAAATGGAGGTCCTAGGGCATAATGTTTAAATAATTTAGATATCTAGAAAAGTGTTATTCGTAGCTTCAAGGTTTTATAACCCTAACACTATTAAGAGTGTTTGTATTATATTGAGGATGAAAGTTTGGTAAACTGTTTTGTTATTAATCTTGTTCATTATTGTTTTATTGAAATTCTTCTTAGTAACATTGACTAGATTCCACATAGTCTTTGATATTTACAATCAAAGTTTCTATCATAGTTGTTTTGAATTTATTCAATACAACTTAGGCTTATACAAGCTAAGCAAGATCTATTCTATTGGGATGAACAAGTGGTATCAAAGCTTGTGAGAAGCTTTAAATAAGAAGAAACTTTACTACACACAAGATCTACTTTTTCAAGAAGCAATAGATTCTCAAACTACTCAGACCATCAAGCTACCCATACTCCAACCTGGTGAATATGATCTCTGGAAGATGAGGATGGAGCAGTACCTATAGTGCATTGATTACACTCTATGTGGGAGATCATTAGATAAGGTAATGCACTCATACGTTCAACATAAATGTTGATGGTAAGGAGACTGTTATCCCTCCTACAAGTGTTGAAGAGAAGGCACAAAGAAGGGCAGAGTTGAAGGCAAGAAGCACTTTGTTGATGGCCTTACCTAATGAGCATTAATTAAAATTTAACTCATACAAGGATGCGAAGCCACTGATTGCAGCTATTTAAAAATAGATTTGGAGTAAGATGCTACAAAAGGAATACTCAAAAAATCTTCTGAAGCAGCTATATGAAAACTTTGCTGCATTCAGCACATAAGTGATTGAGCAAACCTATTAAAGGCTTCAAAAGCTAATTAGTCAACTGGATATGCATGGGGAAGTCATCCCTCAAGAAGACATCAATCAGAAGTTCTTGAGAAGTTTGTCACACTGAATGACTAGGTATACATTGTGTGGAGGACATAACAGAATTAAGAATTAAGTTTGGATGACCTCTTTTCAAATTGAAGGCTTATGATCAGAGGTCAAGGGGACATCTAGCTCAACCACAAACTCACACAATGTAGCCTTTCTGTCCTCAAGCAGCACTAACAGTGCAACTAGAGCAGTTAATACTACTCAGGGTGTTAATACTGCTGGCACTCAAGGTGTCGCTGATAGCTCAACAACTGTTGAAAATTTGAGTGATGCTGTGATTAATTTCTCCTTTGCTAGCAAAATAAGTATTCAACAGCTCTTGATGATGTAAGATCTACAAACAAAATCCATCCTTATGATTAGAAGAAATAGACTTAAGGTGGAAACATTGCTATGCTGTCTATGAGGGTAAGAGATTCCTAATGAATACACATTAGAGGAAGTTGGATATGGGCAACAAGACAGATATTTAGGTTTGACCTAAGTCCGGTGGAGTGTTTCAATGCCAACAAGAGAGGTACTTTGTAAGGAGTGCTGGACATTATGATATCAAGACAGCAGGATCCAAGGAGCCTACAAAAAAGGACTATGCCAGTTGAAGAAATACTTTAAATGCTTTACTATTCAGTGTGATGGCTTTGGCTATGATTGGTATCTATGTGGTCCAAGCAGAAGTAGTCCAATCAATTTTTGCTATCTTGGCTTTTTCTTCAACAAGTTCAAGTTCTTCTACAAACTCTGAGGTATCTAATGACTCAAATTATTGTTCATCTTGTTTAGAATGTGTTAAAGATCTAAAAAGAAAAATGAACAATTAGTTAAAGACTTAAGAATAGCTAGGATAAGTGTCGTCTCTTATAAAACTGATTTAGAATCTGTAAAAGCTAGACTGGTAGTCTTTAAGAAAAATGAATCTGTGTATGAGGAAGATATAAAACTCTTAAAATGTGAAATCTATTTAAGAAATTTAGATATTACAGAGCTTAAAAGGAAGTTAGAATTGGCTACAAAAGAAAAGGATGAGGTTCAACTTACAGTATAAAAAATTGAAAACTCATAAAAAAACCTAAGTAAACTTCTAGACAGACAGATAATAGATAAGTGTAAAACAGGATTAGGGTATAATGCTGTCCCACCTCCTTATACTAGGAATTTTATGCCACCAAAATCTGATTTAGTTTATCCTAGTACTAAATGATTTTGTGATTGGAATGAAGTCTGTTAGTCTATCTGTAGTGAAAAGCTACTGTTAGACCAAATGAACATAAGATTGCTTGGAAAGGAAACTGAAGCGCCCCAATTATTAAGGATTGGGTATCTGATAGTGATGAAGAAAATATGCCTAATGTTAATACAGTTGAGATGTTTAATAAACCTAGTTTTGCTAAGATAAACTTTGTTAAGTATACTAAGCAAGTAAAATCTCCTAGGAAAACATCAGTTGATAAAAATAGGTAAAACACACCTAGTCCTAGAGGGAACAAAGAAATTGGAATCAGCAGATGTCTTAAAAATTAGGGAATGATTTTGAGATGTTCAACAAAGCTTGTCATGTGTGTGGTAGTTTTGAACATTTGAGGAAAGATTGCAATAACTGGTATGATAATCAAAGGTTTGAAAAACTAGTTTGGACCAATGTTCAAAGGGTGAACAAACAGAATTTCTCTAAATTAACTCATCCCATTCTAAAAAGGAACATGGTTCCAAGAACAGTCTTAACTAGGTCTGGCCCAATTTCACTTAATTCTGCTCGACCAGTTAATACTGCTTAACCAAGAACAGTAGTGAATAATGCAGGACCTATGAAAAATGTTATTAATAATGCATGTTCAACTGCTAGAAGGCCTTTTAACAAAATAACAGCAGCTAATAACAGTAATTTTAATAAGAGGGTTAATACTGTTAATGATAAAAATGTTAATGCTGCTAGGCCAAATGTAGTAGTTAATACTGCTAGGCCAAAAGCAGTTCTTAGTGTTGTTAAGTGAAACAAGGGAAATGTTGTTAAGGCCTCAGCATGTTGGCTTTGGAGACCAAAACATAAAGTCTTAGACCATGTCTCCAGAAAAAATGGTGCATCAATGTCTTTTAAAAGATTTGACTATGTTGATGCACAATGCAGATCCAAGTCAGTAATTGCTTGGGTCCCCAAAAGAAACTAATTTTCCTACCATTAATGTGCAGGGCAATCCACAACAATATTTGAAAGATAAAGGAGTGATTGACAGTTGATGCTCTAGGCACATGACAAGAAACAGATCCTATCTTACAGATTATGAAAAAATTGATGGAGGATTTGTTGCCTTTGGAGATAATTCCAAAGGAGGAGAAATTACTGGGAAAGGTAAAATAAGAACTGGTAAATTGGATTTTAAAGATGTGTATTTTGTAAAGGAACTAAAGTGTAACCTCTTCAGTGTCGTACAAATGTGTGACAAGAAGAATAGTGTTCTTTTTACTGATACTGCATGTGTTGTTCTGTCTCCAGACTTTAAGTTAACTGATGAAAGTCATGTTTTGCTTAAAGTTGCTAGAAAGGATAACATGTACAGTATTGATTTAAATAATGTTGTTTCTCAAGGAGGTCTAACTTGTCTCTTTGCAAAAGCCACATCAGATGAATCTAATCTTTGACATAGGAGGCTTAGACATGTAAATTTCAAAACAATGAATAAACTGGTAAGGGGAAACCTTGTAAGAGGTTTACCTTCAAAACTTTTTGAAATTAATCAAACTTGTGTTGCTTGTCAGAAGGGAAAGCAACACAAAGCTTCTTGTAAGTTTAAAGCTGTCAGTTCAATCAGCCAACCATTACAAATGTTACACATGGATTTGTTTGGCCTAACATTTGTAAAGAGTTTAATGAAAAAGATGTACTGCCTAGTTGTTACAGATGATTTTAGTAGGTTTAGTTGGGTTTTCTTTTTAGTCATTAAGGATGAAACTAGTGAAATCCTTAAAACATTCATAACAGGCATAGAAAATCTAATAGACCTTAAGGTAAAAGTGATTAGATGTGACAATGGGAATGAATTCAAGAATAGGACCATGAATCATTTTTGTGAAATGAAGGGTATTAAGAGGGAATTTAGAGTTGCTAGGACTCCACAACAAAATGGAGTAGCAGAAAAGAAAAAAAGGACACTAATAGAGGCTGCTAGGACTATGTTAGCTGATTCAAAATTGCCAACAACTTTCTGGGCTAAAGCAGTTAATACTGCTTGTTATGTCCAAAATAGGGTGTTAGTTATCAAGCCTCACAACAAGACCCCTTATGAACTTTTTCTAGGTAGAAAACCTGCCTTAAGCTTCATGAGACCATTTGGATGTTCTTTTACAATCCTTAATACCATAGATCACCTAGTTAAATTTGATGGAAAGGCTGATGAAGGGTTCTTTGTAGGATACTCTACCAATAGCAAAGCATTCAGAGTATTTAACAGTAGAACTAGGATAGTAGAAGAGAACCTGCATGTTAAGTTTAGTGAGGATACACCTAATATTGCAGGAAGTGGACCAAATTAGATTTTTGATATAGATGCTCTAACAAATTCAATGAAATATAAGCCAGTTGTTGCAGGGAATCAATCTAATGGTAGTATAGGTACAAAAGCATGTGATAATGCAGGTAAAGCTAGAATGAAGACAATACCTGGCAAAGATTACATACTGCTACCATTATCCATTCAAGATCCATCATTCTCTTCTAGTTAAAAGGATTCTCTTGATGCTGGATTCAAACCATCAAGGGAGGAGGAAAAGAAGGATGTTGAAGAACCAGTGAATGAAGATAGTGAGGTTCCAAGTACAGAGGAGCCAAGAGTTAATCAAGAAAAGGATGCTAGTGTTAACAGCAATAACACTATTAATACTGCTAGCATAGAGGATAATGCTGTTGATGAAAATATAGTCTATGGATGTGATGATGATCTAAATATGCCTGAATTGGAAGAAATTGTCTATTTAGATGATGATGAAGATGTTGGTGCAGAGACTAACATAAACAATTTAGATACATATATCGCTGTCAGTCCTATTCCAACTACCAAAATTCACAAGGATCATTCAGTTG
>BQNB010020482.1:0-30136 GCA_026074375.1 Tanacetum coccineum
AGGATTGAGGTTTGAGATTCCAAAAAGGTGTTTGTCAAAATGCAGAAATTATAGTTGTGCTTGGATGGGATAGTGGTCAACTGCGCAGAAATTCAGAAGGTCACAGTAGAATAATCCGTGACCTCTGATGGCGGTCCCTTAATTATCTGGCGGTCCTAAATATATTGAGGGCCGCCCAGTATTTAAGGGGGCCATTTTCTGGAGACAGAAAATTTTCTAGTTTTTCCTGTAAAACTTTACCTTATTTTTGTAGTCAATTCCATTTCATCGTGAATCATCTAAAACATAATAATCAAGCATATAGGACTAAGCTTCCTAAATTCAATCAAGAATGCATATATATATATATATGTGTGTGTGTGTGTGTGTGTGTGTGTGTGTGTGTGTGTGCGTGTGTGTGTGTGTGTGTGTGGGCAAATTGAAAAGTTCATAAGCATGCATAATATTTTAAACATAACCAAAATGTATCAAGGTGCATGCGAGCATGGGTTTAGGATGATAAAATCGAAAGATCATCCATGGCAAGCTAAGTTGCCCATACTAAGTACTAAGTTACTAATAAGTAGTATAAGTTTAAACATCTAATCATACTAGATTAGTAAATAATATAGATAATAATGTCATAAAGCAATTTCCCTCATTGCTCACTTCTTCATGTTCCTCAACAACCTTCTAAGACTTTTTTGATTGACCTTACTCCACCACGATGCTCATCTCTTAATTGCACTTGACGGTTGAGGATTTCGGTTTGGCGGGTGTAAAAAGGTTCCATGTTTTGGTCAACATTAGATGGGTTTTGAAAAACTTGAGGAACTTGATTGGTTAAGGAATTGACATAAAGAATGGGGGAAAGAGTGCTTGCATGCGAGGTTCCTTCATCATTCCCATCGTCATCATCATCGTTGAGATAAGATAAGGATGGTTGATCAAAGGCGGAAGACAAAGAAGTGGAATGAAGACCTCTTCTCGTGCCACGATCCCTTCTTGGTTTTCGCTCTAGTTGAGCGGCAAGAGGATTCATGACACGATCGTACAAGACATAAGACTCATTTTGCAATTCGGGATTTTCACCAATGATGAAATCAAGCTAGCGGGTTAATAGCATACCATACGGTAGAATCAACCTAGCTTGCTTAGTAACCCACTCCATTCGTTTTGCCATGAAATATGTAAAATTGAATCTTTCGGAGTTTGCAATGCAATAAAGCATAAAACAAAGACATGCGGGAACGTGGTCCCGATTACCCCCCAAACATAAAACATTTTCCCGAATTATTTCTTCCAAAGGTTTCAAAGTTGACACAATTTCACGAGTGAGAATTTGATAATCTTGAACCTCAATTTCTTTTTGATGACGAATGCGAGTGACTTGACCTTCTTTATCTTCTTGAACATACGAGATGATATCATCAAGGAATCATCAAGGGGGAGGCAATGGGAACATGCGGAAGGTTGGTTGATATGGGCCATCTTAAAGTGGGGCACCATTACCAACTCACAAAGATACATCGTCACAAAAATACACACCACCCATCAACAGATGGTATTCTGAGATTTAGAGGCAATTCTCAAGACAAAGAGTAGAAGTATTGGTTTTTAAAAGACAAATTGCAAAAAACTATTTGACCTTCGTCAGAATAACTCAAATTGATACTAACTGTAAAACTCAATGTTAGTATGATTTAGATATCACAATACAAGCTAATAGAATGATGGGTTGGCCAAATTTGTAAGAGTGAGAAAATGACATAGTTCAATGAGAGAGAAACACCTTTTATATGTGTTGATAACAATCGAACAACAACTCCCTTCCATTGCTGGTAAAGGGTAATTTATACAGAGAAAGAGATGCCCCAAAGGGATTAGGTATAGGGCTTACAAAGTGAGTAAAAGAGACCTAGCCAGTACATGAGTCATACAGCTACATTAAACTAGGAGCTATTCAATCTATACAATACATGTGTGACTGAGTCTATTTCCTTAAACCTAACAATCACCCCCTAAGATAGGTCAACCCTTAAAATACAATTTAATTCTTGCATTCTAAGGTATCTTGATCTTCTGACTTATAACTCGTAAGGACTTTGAATTCGTTCAAACATTTGACCTTTATATTACAATTATTTTTTGAAGGTAATAATTAGTGGTTCTTGAGCTTAGTTCCTTAACTTGTGTGATCTTTGACGCATTCTTTTAGATCAACATACCACAGATAAAATCTCTTAATCATCCTCTGTACGGAATATTGCCTTCATGGATGTGGTGACCTTAGGACCCCATGCTCACATTTTTCTTGTGATCATGATATTACTTCTCAGAGTTAACGAAAGCTGTGTTTTGTAGGTCTTTCAGTTATCATGATGTCTTTGATTAGAAACATTAAGTGTGAGCATGGGGTAGTGAATTGACTCTACTGGAACAAGGTATCTCCATCTCCATCTTTACTTGAACCTGTAATAAAATAGTTAGCAATAAAGCATGTGGGCGAATATGGCTTTGTCATTCGCCCGAGTCTGTTGGATTAACCTCCAGATCCTTGACGGTCCCTACCTGTGATAGCGTAATACATCTTAAGACGAAGCTCCCATGCAGGATTTCAGTATAAGTATCGATCAGTCAAAAGTAAATCCATCAGTAGTCACCATACTTGGCCTGTTCTATTTAATCGGAAATATTATCAAAGCACAGTACAAAAAGAGTGAATCGGTATACTTACTATCTTCCCTAAAAGATATAAGAAATTTGAAATGGAAAATCAATCGACGCAACACTTGTGTCACATCGATAGTGTTTGATACACAAAATTAAATTTCAACGATAAATCCATTTGTTTATGTAAAGATAAACAACAGTCAATTGTGCTAGAAAACATCCATTTAGCACATCGAAAGATTTTCAAAAGCAATTCGACAATTCCACTACCTGGAACAAGTTTTGAATAATAGAGAAATCACAACATCATTTATATTCCATTTGTCCACATGTTAAGTCTATAGTGTATCTCACATGTCACCTACTAAGAGCTTTTTTGATGTTGAGCGTTAGAAGATTTCATCTCATATTGAATACATTTGTTATCACTCGATTACTGGCAAAACAAAGATGATAATAACTTACCACTCTTAAGATCTTTACTTGTTGTCACAGTGTGTGAAAAACAAGCACAGTTTGTATTAGTGTCCTAACGAGATTTTGGTTAATCTCATGGCTCTAGACTTGATATTTCACTTTTGGTTTTTAGTAGTCGAAGGGTGGAGCGGACTGCCACCTTTTCAATATCGTCTAACTCAGAGTAAGAGAGACGATAGAAATGTATTAATCTCCATGAGAAGTGAAACAAGAATCCTTTGAGGGATCTTATAGTGGCTAGAGATGTGCAGCGTAATCACTGGTCCATGATACTTGTCTTCAATGTCAGCAATCAACCATGTGATTCAGAACAACAAATGTAGTGACCCGTTTCTGTCCTAAAGTATAAGGAGAGTTGTCTTTCTTTTCACCCTTTATCTAACATTTCTATTTCATCTATAACCCTTCAGTGATTACCGAGACTTCATTACATATCATTTTTGGGTAAGTTCCATCTAGCTTCATCACAGTCCGACAATTCCTAATTAATCAACATTACTCCTTTTAAATGCAAAACCAAAGACTTCTAAGCTAACTAGAGGATTGTCCGGTAGATCCATCCAGGCTCTGGCGGGATCAGGGAACGAGTACCAAACCTTACCATCCATAAAGACTCCCAATAAATTAATTAACAGGGTCGGACTAAGTGTTTCCACAATTGCATCATAACCATCGCGTCCCCCTACAATATGTGCATCAATATTGAAAGAGATTAGCGACATTTAGGAACGAGACCACACTTGAGTTTAAAAAAATCACGTTTTTATCAGATTTTCATATTAAATCACATTCTCTCCCCCGATCAAAAATTTCAAATCCGTTGAGATTTTATATCTCAATTGATTTAAGTTAGGAAAATTTAGGAGAAACTGTGTCCGGTTTATACAAGCCGATTATGAACATATGAATAACATAAAAAACAATCCTAAGTACAGATAAAACACTACATTAGAAAGACATATTACAACAACAATAAGACAACTACTTCCTCATTCAGTTCTCTTCAGCAGTCGGTAGTCTCCTTCTCTTATCCTTCCACTAACAAAGCTTTCCAGATTCCAGAAGATACGTCTTGTCTTAAGTCGTTTCTGTATGGCAAACATAAACTCCTTGCTTCTGTCGACGTCTTCTTAGTCCCACAAAACCATATATTCCAAACCGGATTCATCCTGTTGACCCTGATCATTCCTTGACTCTGTAATTCCAATGGCTTCATCAATCTATTGTAGCAATACAGTCACTGAACTTGTGGATTTTCATTCTATCCTTCATGAACATCTGAACCCCAAATTTTTTTCCCTAAAAGTTCACGCCCTTGGAGAGTCATTATCTAAGAAGGTCATGCAGGTACCAAAGCCCATGTCATCCATCTAGGTTGGTGAGGTTTTACCTACTCATGGTATGCTCTCAATCCCCAGCTGGAAGTCTTCCTACGTAGTTGTCTGATACACCAATGTTTCTGGTCCAGAAGTGACAGCAGTAGGAGAATCTATTTTGTCTTCGGGTGAGAGATGGTCAATTGACCTGTGAAGATATCAAGTGAAAAGTAAAGTCACTCAAAGTTATATGTACAAATATTTGAAGTCCCTTCCGCGTTTACAATTCTTTGAGACATCAACTTCGACGCACTGACAATCTACTTCATGTAAATTACCCATAACTTTAGAGAATGACTTCAATTCCTGACGACACATAAGATACGCATAAATTGGGTCCAAACTGCCCTTCGATCATCTTTAGTAAGTGTGTCAATCAATGTAGAACCGTTGTCTTTGAAACCACCAGTGAGATATACCATACATCGCAGCGACGTCATACTTGCATTCTTCTTTAATCCACATCTGATCTGGTACCATTTGCTCTAAGCCGACATCAGGATAATAGGCAGCCTTCATCTTCGAGATTGACAAGGCAGGCCTGCCCATCTTGCGACCGTACCGTAGATATTCCAAGTCTTTGTTAAAGAAGAAGTCTGGTTGTATTGTGACATGACCCGGATCACCACCCAGTGGTAGTGGTTTGCTGACATTGTACCTGAGGATTGCATCGTCCACTTGATCTGGGTGGTTAAGTTTGAATTTATCTAATTGATAAGAAGTTTGTGGCAGTTATTCCATTTAGATACATCGAGATGAACTAACGACGGATGAAAGACATTGACAATTTCGGAAGCAGTGCCTTCCAGTCTATTTGAGTAAAGTTCAGAGATTCCTTGCAATTTTCAGTATACAATCCATGAGGTTGACAGTATCACCGATCTGATCAAATAGTGAGGTTCTGCTTTAGAGTAGTATAGTTAGGACATCAGAGCAGAGGCCAAGTTGTTACGAGAAGTTACTTCAGTCAGATTAAGGTATGTAAACCATGCCAAGGTTATAGGTGTAGTCAGTATCTTACTTCATGAGAGCTACCACCAACTCTGCCTCAAGTTTAAGCAGTGTGAATATAGATCCCTGTCCACATCTGTCACACAATATGATATGCTTTTTCGTCACATTCGTATCGTCAATCCCATATGAAGTTCAATCCAGGAATTGTAAGCATACGGCTTAACTTCTGGTATCGGTCGTGTCCAAACCGTATATTCAGAACTGAAAGCATTATCTTGAGGAGCTGTGTCAGCTTGCTTATAATACTGACGACCCTGATATTTTGGATGGAGTGAGGAGGAGGAGTGAATAGGATGGAGGTGAGACCCAGTGTGTTTTAGGTGAGGGCCAGTCTAATTTTCTTCATTTTCCTTAGGCTTCACCAAATCAGACAGGAGCTTGTCACTGTATCTCTGTCCATAGACATCTCCAAGCCACGTGAAGCGAGGTCAAGTGATGCTCATGATTTTGGAATTATTAGAATTCCCACAGTACTTTTGATTGAAGAAATCTTTCATATCAGCTTCTGGCAAGTCTCTGAAGCGTTCCCTGAGTGGTGCTTGCATAGCCCAGTCAACAGCATCCGTGACTATTTCATCCACAGCTTTGCGCACTTAGATATAGAATACCTTGATCTCCAACTGACAGTCTGACCCATTTTTGTCTAATCTTATCCTCCAGGGCTTGGTTCGCATCCACAAATCCTCAATAGTTGTTCCGAGTTCTCATGATGCTTTAGTAAGTGGATCTGAGGAACCTATGAGACTGAGGTAGAGTGTTGCGGTTAGAGGAAGCGTTTGTTATTGTCATTGTTGTTGTTGTGGTTGCGTGGTTGGTAGTGGCCGATTAAACGTTGGGATAATCAGTCTAGACACGAGACCAATTACCGTGATGTCATAAGAGGATGCAGAGGTGTCTTGATGGATTTTTGACGGACACCTATTGATTCACTTCTTTAACTGTTTTTGTCTTCACAATTAACTGCATCTTAGAGGTTTAACATTGAAGCATTGATCGCCAAAGTGAATCTTTTGCTTAAGAGTTGTAGAGATACAAAGACCCTAAGAGCTAGGAAGGCTCCTCGGAATCACAATTGTACAATCGTCAACTTAAGATTCTTCTGAATTTAGGAATGCAGTGTATGTGAACTCTACATGCCATTTTGTCCCGGTTGTGGATTACTTGTATGTCAGTGCCTTAGCATTATAGTAGTGTTCAAGGAATTGGTCCAGCATGAACACCAGGAGTTGAAGAGGTTGAGACTCACTGCAACATTCATCAGGGTTTGGTTCATGCCTGTATTTTATCTTGTACATAGGTTCAGGTCCAGCCTGGCCTTCACTTGATCACCACTCTTACTACGGGAGGCATTTCTCATATGAGTTCTGTGTCACACTTTCATCAAGCCCAGTTTCAACATGACAGTAGATGAGGATTGTGTCATGAGCCCACCCGTGGCCATCCCCCCCCCTGGTGTTGTTGTGGTAAACATGGGGGGGGGGGGGGGGTCACAACCCCCCCCCCCACCCGGGGGGGCCGGACCAAACCACCACCCGTGTTCATTTGTATGGAAGTACTCTAATGAAAGATGTATTGTTCAGACTGGAGGCTCTTTTCTTTGGAGTTTGAAGATTGAGTAGAACCTGAGCAGCTTGCTCTGCACCGACTTTCTCCTTTCCCATTCCCTCTACCTCTGGAAGTGGTTGAAACTTTCCAGTTTCAGTTTCTCTGAACACCACAGGAGGAAGAGGACCCCGAGGTGCACCGTGAGCATCCTTCAGACTTTCTTCAATAGCCCTTTGCATCAGCCTCTAAGTCACCAAACCCAGTTCTCAATGGAATCCCCATCAATCAAACTCACGACCACTGCTTAGAGCTCTTTAAGAGTCTTGCTTCTTTACTACCTTCCTAGCTTTCGCATCTTTGGCTGGCGGTGTTGCTTCTGTGTTTCACTTAGCCTGCGTTTCTTCTCCTTAGGCTTGGTTGGTGCTGGCTGAGGTTTCTTGGTTGCTGCTTTAGGTGCTACGGGTTTAGCTTGCTTGGTTATCTTGGGTTTGGTTGATTTTGCGGGTTTTGGTGCAGGGGAGTCAGGATCACTAACTTCTTCACCAGCAAGATATCTGTGATGCTTGGCTACTTTCTTCAGATACGCATCGTAGTAATCTGCTCCTCGAATGTCATCAGTGATGAGTTCATTCGGAATAGGCATCCCAAACACTTCTCTTTTGGTTCCTTTGGCACTGAATTTGAGATATCCCAGAATTGGTTCTTCAGTCGGCAAATGAAGGGGAGACTCAGGTCTTGGATGGAACTTGTGCTTGCGTTGCAGGTGAAAGATAATCAGTTTAGTGAACCTCACACTTGGGATCACAATGAGAGTGGCTTTCTTCTTTCCCAGAGTGTGTTGTGCCAGATTCTTTTTGTCTTCCGTGAAGGTGTGGATGGATTGAGTGAATTCTTCCCACATCCTTTCCGCATAATCGATATGAGCTCGATTGATGACGCCCCAAAGAATCTGCAACACTGGAGCTCTTGGCCTTTCAAACCCAGAAGTCTTTCCCGTAAGGCACAGATTGATGATTGTCGTGAGTGCCCTCCACGGTTGAAACATGTCATTAGTGACGACATTTGATAAGTGTTTGACTTCTTTTGGGTAACCCAGACTGTTAACAAAGTTGATAAGAGTATCCTGAGTTGGAGGGGACGAAAAAGCCTTGTTGTTGTTGACTGGCGTGATCTGAAGAGCATCTCTGAGTGTGTCTTTAGTCAGGTTGAACCATTGCTCATCCAGTTGACACTTGTAACCCCCGTCGGTTCTGTCATAGCAAATTGTATCCCAGAACTGTTGAATATAGATAGCTGGTATTGTTGACGAGGCGGTAAATGCTCTGAAGAAGTTGGTATGTTTCAGAATGTCCACCGCAATCTTGTAGATTGGGTTGCTTTGCGACTTTTCAGCATCCAGATAGCAATTGCTTTTCCCTATTGGCACCCAACGAATGCGAGGCAAGATTTGTTCATCTGTGCGGGTGGGTGGTGCCAAAGCAGGTGCTTGTTCAACCGGAGCATTAACATCAGCCATTATATCTGCACAGTCACATACACAGAAAGACGTGCATACAGATAGGAGATGTTAGATGTGTGAAGGTCAATAGTTGAAGTCAGCTCTTGAGGCAACGGAAGTTGACTCTTGTAAGAGACGACTTAACACACTGACTAAACCACAAGACCCAAAGACAGTTTACAAGGATAGCAAGACAAAACGCAATGGATTAGTCACACTGAGCAAAACGCAATGTACAATACACTTAAGGGCCAAAACGCAGTGAATATTTAATGATAAAAACTCAAAACGCATAGAAGCAAAACGCAATTACATCAAAACGCAGGCATTATAATAGGCAAAACGCAACCATTTTAAAAAATTTCGAAATGGGGGTTTGATTATTTTAATGTTTTAATTGTCTTCTGAGCAAAACGCAACCACTTGCGTTTTGGCCTATTCAATAATTAATAATCAAAATGCAGAATTTCTAAAAGAAAATGCAACAAGAATTTCTTATCCAAAACGCAACCTAGAAATTCTAAATCAAAACGCAACTAGAGTTTCTTATCCAAAACGCAACCTAGATATTCCTAACCCAAAACGCAAAAAAGACTATAATACCAAAACGCAACCAAGAATGTTTTATCATACTGAATCAATCATTTAGATTATGGCTTCCTTGACAATACTATATCATGCTATACATACTATAGCAATATCTAACTAGATTAACAACATCCCTAAGCACTGACAAGCATCGAACATGCGTAAATTTGACTAAAAGGTCAACAAGTAGTCGAAAATCACAAGGACCCTAATGAAGTACTTAGGGATTCAGTTGATACATCTAGCAAGCGTCCTATGTTTATTCTAACGCTATCCCAATACCTAAAACACAAACGTAAACACTAACCAAGGTTTTGTTGATGACTAGTCACGAAAATCCACACAACATGATTTTTTAAAGAGATTAAGGCCACGATGTTATAGAGATAGCATATTAAAGTGATAGTAATCATTAAAACACGTCTTACCACAACACAAAATCTCACAGGAGGTCGACAGTTAAGCAAATCGCAACAAAGGTTGTTTTGTGTGTTTGGGAGAAAAGTTAAAAGTTTGACTAGTTTTTGACTTGTTTGACTGGGTCAAAACGCAGCCTCCTTAAGTACCTAGATTCAATTTTTAGATAATGACACAAATGGTCCCTCTCTCTTTTCTTTTAGGATTATCTAGCAACAAAAGGGTTGATTAAGTAGCATTAATTGCACAATTAGTCCTTTATTTGTTACAAGTCTAGCAAGCAAACATCAACTAGCACTTAATGCCCTATTATTGCACATAGATGACACATTCGGCTCTTGTTGAGTTAACATACATTTAACTCCCCCTTAAACCATAACCTCGTTAGTTATCAAACCATTCTCAGTTATGTATACCATGTGTTAAAAATGCCCGTTAGATGTCATGAATTTGAACAATACTCTCCCCCTCAATCAATGACCCATTTTCTATTTAAAGAGCTGTAGTCATTGATTGAGTGTCAAATTTATGAAATTCAAGTCCGATTCATTTTCAACAATGAGATTAAACCAACATGTGACATCCAAATAATTTTCTGAAGAATCATAGATGGAAAAATTATAAGGATAAAAGAAGACTTCTCTTCTTTATCAAGAAATAATGCACTGAAGCGTACATTAGATCGAGGATGCACGGATATAAAGTAATCCATGCCCGGGAGAACTTAATCACCCGTTGTTAGGAACAGCCGTCTTTTTGGCGACGATCTTTCCTTATTTTGAAAACCGGGTTGCAGACTGAAGTAACTGCAAGCCATTTAGACATGTTTTGAAAAGTTTGAACTTCCGTTCGAGCTTCATTTAAAGGCCTGTGTCATTATTGAATGACATTTCTAGGTCCGTAAATGTTATCGATAAACGAAAGACATGTCTTGGAAAAATTTATTTAATTATGTATTAATTAATTTAATTAATTTTTTTTATGTGGGTTTTATATTTTTGTATTTTCTTTTTGATGATGAATATGTACATATTTACATAGGATACTTGAAGCAAATACGTTACTCATCCGTATCATCCTGAAGACGTTTGAGCGTCTCTGGCTTCATACTCTTCATGCCAAGCCGCGGGAGAATGAATTCAAATCGTTCTCTGGGCAGTGCCTTAGTGAATATATCCGCCAGTTGATACTCTGTCCTCACGAAATACAACTCAACCACTCCCTTCTCCACTTGTTCTCTGATGAAATGATGTCGGATGTCGATGTGTTTAGACCTGGAGTGCTGGACGTTGTTGCAGCATAGAGCTATGGCACTCTTGTTGTCACAATACAAAGGGATGTGATTGTATGCAAAGCCATAATCCGATAATTGAGACCGCATCCATAGGATTTGGGCACAGCAACCAGACATTGCGATGTATTCAGCCTCTGTAGACGAGATGGACGTGCTAGTTTGTTTCTTTGATGACCAGCTAACTAACTTATCACCAAGGAACTGAGCACCACCAGATGTGCTTCTTCGAGTGTCTTGACAACCTGCATGATCTGCGTCTGCGTATGCTGTTAGTGCCATGGCGGTGTCTTTCGGATACCAAAGACCCATATTTATGGATCCTTGGAGATACCAAAAGACCCGTTTAACTGCTTCAAGGTGCTTTTTAGTAGGCTTAGATTGATATCTAGCATACATGCACACAGTAAAAACAAAGTCAGGTCTATTAGTTGTGAGATACATCAGGGATCCAATCATACTGCGATATTGGGTCTGGTCAACAGGGATCCCTGAGAGGTCCTCATCCAGTTTTGTTCGCTCCACCATGGGAGTGTCAACAGGGTCACTTTTATGAAGATCAAATTTCTTTAAAATCTCATTAGCGTATTTAGATTGATTTATGAAAATGCCTCTAGGATTCTGAAAAATCTATAAGCCTAAGAAAAAGGATATTTGACCCATCATCGACATTTGAAATTTAGAGCTCATTTCATTAGAAAAATGGTCACAGTCCTTGGGGTCGGTCGAGGCAAATATGATATCATCAACATATATTTGAACATGAAGAGTGTGTTTGCCTGTTTTCCGAATGAACAAGGTTGGATCGACTACACCCTTGGAGAATCCTTGAGCCAGAAGAAACGTCGACAAAGTGTCATACCACGCTCGGGGTGCCTGCTTTAACCCGTAAAGAGCTTTCTTCAGACGGTAGACATGATATGGACGATCTGGGTCAATGAAGCCTTCTGGTTGGCTCACATAGACTTCTTCTTTAAGCTCGCCATTTAAGAATGCAGTTTTCATGTCCATTTGATAAACTGTCATGTTTTTGCTGGCAACATTGGCAAGAAAACTTCTGATAGCTTCAAGTCTGGTGACCGAGGCGAAGGATTCTTCAAAATTAAGACCTTCTTCTTGACGATATCCTTTCGCGACAAGACGTGCCTTGTTTTTCAACATGTCACCATACTCGTCAAGTTTTACCTTATAAATCCACTTGAGAGCAATGATCATTGCACAGTCTGGAGGTGGAACTAATTCCTATACGTCCAGTTGATTAACTTCATGGATTTCATCTTGCATGGCTTGAAACCAGCAGTCTTTAGTAACAACATATTTAAAGTTTTTAGGTTCTACTTTGGACAGTACTAAATTATAGAAGCACCATAGAGCATCTGTAGTAAGCTATTTTTGAGTGGATAACGGTCGAGAAAGGTTCCCAATAATGTTATCCAGAGGATGAGAGTCGGTCCATTTGCGGAGATGTTCATGAGGTTGAGTGGATTGGTTGGATGTAACAATGGTGAGAGTCCCAGAAGATGATGCTTCAAAGTTTGGGTCTGGGGCGAACACATTAACAAATGGTTCATGCTCAGTTGCAACAAACGGATTTACTTTAAAAGAATGCTCAGTTGCAACACCGTGATGTACCGAAGAAGAATGATGAGCCGAGGATGACGGTGAATGACTGCTTGATGGTACATCGTGATCAAAGGAAATAGATACTGATGGACCGGTTGGAATGACTAGGGGTGGAACTGTAGGGACTTGAGTCATCTGATGATCACCCGTTAAAGTCTCAAAATATTCATCAAACATCGGTTGAAATAGCAGCTCTAAATATTTGTTGGTAGGAGGTACATATGGAATAGCAAGAGAAGAATTAGGTACGAGCCTTAAACTTATAGGTCCAGGCATTAAAAGGATAGGATTGGGTCCTGAACTGGAGTGAACAGGAGCCGTTTGCTCAGTCAGCTCATCGAATGTAACGTGAATAGTTTCCATTATTTGACGGGTCGTTTTTGTTGATTCTGTAACCTCTGTTTGGTGCATAACCAACAAAGTACCCATTGTCTGCTTTAGCTTTCAATTTTTCCAAGTTCTTCGTTGTCGGTTTGTTGGGTGCAAGAGAGCCCAAATTTCGTAGTATATGAGAGATCCGAGTTTTTGTCATGCACTAGTTCATATGGGGTATAGTTGTGAAGAGTATGTCTAAGGGATCGGTTTTGGGTGTACAGGGGAGTAGCCACAGATTCTGCCAAAGTGAAACAAGGGGACCCTTGATAAGGAATTCCAGCATTGTCAGAGCAGCTTCAAACAAGAGTGCGACTTCGTCGTTCAACAACGCCATTCGCTTGAGGGAGTTCTCGGGGTAAACGGTCTTCTCGTGGGTTAATGCCTACGCTTCATAGAAATCTATCAAATCTTTATAACGGTATTCGGTGCCATTATCAGTCCGCACGAAACCAAGACAGTTTTGTTGAGACTGACTTGAAGTTGTTTTAACAGATTGATTACAAAAGTGGGGAGTCTCATCCTTGGATCTCAAAAACTTCACCCATGTAAACCTGGAGTATCTTCGTACTATTACAAAATGTATTTCTTCCCATTTATACTTTGCCCTCTTAGCGGTCCACATAAATCCATGTGAAGGGTGTGTAAAACTTCCGTAATGGTGTTAATCGTCTTGGGTTTGTGGGTAGCTTTCCTGCTCTTTCCAAGTTGACATGTCGAACATAAATGATCCTTTTCAAACTTCAACCGAGGTAAACCTCTAACAAGATCTTTACGAGCTAGATCATTGAGAGTGCCAAAGTTTAAGTGATTCAGATGACGATGCCAAAACCAGGATTTGTTTTTGGAGGCTTTAGACAGTAAGCAAATAGAAGAGGACCTCATCATATCTTCAATAGAAATGGTGTATAAGTTCGTGCCACGACTTCCTTTGATAAGGTCGACACCATCTAAGTCTCGGACGAATGTGTGCTTTCTGAAGGCAACTTCAAGATCTGAGTCACAAAATTGACCGACAAAGAAAAGGTTGTGTCCAAGTCCCTCTACATAGTATACCCGGGAAATTACACTGTCACCAATGACATAATCCCCATATCCCATAATCGCACCAAAATGGTTGTTTCCGAATCGAATAGTTCCAATAAACTTTTTCACGAAATTCCTGAGCCGTGAGCGATCTCCAGTTATATGTTTTGAGAAGCCTGAGTACAAATACCAGAGAATGATCTGTACAACCTGCATTTGAACAAAGGCAAAAATGGAGATTTGGATACATTGGATCCCCAATTGCAATTGGGGTCCGGTTGGTTAGTCCTCGCAAGATTATATGTAACAGGGGACATAGTTTCCTGTGGATCAGCTGGCAAACAGTCACTCTTAAGAGTAGTAGGTCTAACTAAAGGGCACTGTCTTTCTAACGGGAGAAGTCTACCAGTGGGCTTCCATTGTTTTATAGGCAAGATCTTAGGTGGAGTGTTCCTAGTTAAAGGCCACTGATCTCCTAAAGGTAATATTCTGCCAGTGGGTAGCCACTGATGGCCGATGGTGGTAAACGATTTCCCTGTGGTCTTCCAAACTTGCTTAACTTGCTTAACCCGCCACACTTTAGTGGCAGAGGATGGTTTCATACACATTTCAGAACGCACAACACATTGATCATGATTAACAGAAATTAAGCATTTGTTACAAGTTTTGCAAGAAGTATTAGAATTCGAATTAATTACAGTACGCTTATAGCTAATACTAGAATCAACACGATTCTTATGTTTCTCATTCGACTTATTCATCCTAGAGTGGGCTTCTACTTGTTTCAAGGTACTTTTAGCTGGCAGGGTCCTATCTTTCTTTGTATTACTCCTAGGCTTTGACCTGCTAGCTGCTGAGGTACATTTTACTCTTGTAGAGGGAATTCCAAGAATGTTAGTCGAATTTATTTTCTGGTGCTCAACTTGTGGTGGTGTGTTATGAGTCGAGGTTTCATGTGGTTCAACAAAAGTAACTCCCTTTTTCCTAAGTGAATTGGTAGAGGCATTTTGTTTATTACGAGGGCCAAAGTCTTTAGGACACGTACCTATTACATATTCTAACAACTCCTGAGAGTGTTTACTGTAACGGCAAGCCGAAGCGAGAGAGGTATCCAATGGTTTTTCTACATTAGCATCCTCTACTATTTCACAAAGGGTTTCTACATTTTCCTTAATGCGTTTGATATAGTGTAGATGCACTTCTTGATTCTTCTTAAGTCGAGGGGGAATTGGTTCAACATCTATAGGATATCTACCAGGAGCCAGCACCTTAGGTTTACAATCAGGTATAGTGACACATTTGGAATTCTCTTTAAGTTGATCCTTAAGGTGTTCAATTTCAGATAACAAAGAGTTGTTCTGGTCATTGGTTTTGGCAAGGCATTATTTTAATTGAATCATACAACTCCTTATAATGCTGCTTAACTTTTGCATTTTCTGCCCTAAAGCATTCATTGAGATCGTGAAGGGCATTGAGCTTTGCAGTTAAATCTTTGTTCTGAGAAACTAAAGCCTTAAGGTCAAAAATGGGATCTGTATCACTATTCTTCTTTGTTAAGCGAGAGATTTTCTCCTTTAATTCACGAATTGTATTGCCTCGACTTTGAATCTGTTCATTTAGTTTCCCAATCACAAACAGTGAATCAAATGAAGGAGCATCCGAAGATGTCACTGGTTTTTTGTTTCCAAAACGTTCTTTGAGATTTTGATACTTTAATTGTAAGTTGAAGTGTTCAACTTCAAGTTTGGAGAAATGTTTTATCATTGAGTCATGATCATCATTTTGAATCTTGTTTCTCAGATTAAAATTTTTAGATTCAAGATCGGCAATATGTTTCTGAGCACGAGTGAACGCATCATGCATGTCAGAAAATCTAGACACGTTTAGTATAGAATCTGTTACAGTATAAAACACATTGTTGGACACACATTCAACAACTAAGTTCTCATTGGTGATGAGAAGGTTTTTTTGTTAAATCTCACCACTCTGTAAGTCTGTCTCATTCTGGTCTACTTCGGCTTCTAAATTTTCAAAAACAGCTTTCATTTACCTAACTTTAGTGACTAGAGATTTTTGAATTCCGTCAAAATGTTCTTTGAGTAGATTGAAAAATGGGATTACTTCGGTTAAGTAACACCTTTTTGTTTGTTCGAAACCCCTTTCCCCTTCAGTTATGCCCATTGGTGTGATACGCTTTTTACAAGTTTTCTCAAAATCCCAAAATAGTTGAGTAATTACATACAGACCAATATTTACTTGACTTGTAGTTGGAAGCGTTCTAGGGACCAGATGGGCCGGTGTATTGGGAGGATACACAGTCGCAGGTGGTAGAACAGGCAGGGGTGTTGCATTGGCCTTTAGCTCTTTGGCCTTTCGTTTTGCTAGATCTAAGGACCAAAATACTTTCTCAGGTGTCAGTTGAGTCTGAGGGGTGAATGTTGCCATGAAGTTTTCTTTTGAGTAGTTAGGGGGCAAAATGTTAACCCTCTTTTCCACACAGACAGAGTCATTCATTTTCACAAGCAGTTTATTCCTAGTAGCTTCAGCTAACTCTAATTCTTCATCAGACGTTGATACAATTACCGGCACATGATGAGGTTTAAGAAGTTCATCACCATCATATAGTACAGGTTGGGCCTTTTTGGCCTGTTTGAGGTAAAAAGGGTTATGGGCACCTAGTGCAGTTTTAGTCTTTTGATCATACACCTTAGTGGGATTTATCATCATATGGACAGTTTGAATGGATTGATCTTGTGAGTGAAGCTTATTCTCAAGTTTATCGTTAAGGTGTTTCAGATTGGAAAAATCAGTCAAGAATTTTGACTCTTTCTGTTTAAACTCTTGTTTCAAAGTCGTTACGGTTTCTTCAATTATCTTATTGTTTTCTATAGTTGGCTTAAGTTGTAACTTGAAAGAATGAAATTCCTTTTTAAGATTTTCTTCCATTTTATTACAATTTTGAATAAGCATACGCATTTGATCATCCATTCGCTGTTCACGTTTAGTCAGTTCAAACTTAGCACGTTGCTCATAAATAGTAACCTGTTCCTTGTAGATCTTAAGTTCAGTGGCTATTAGGTCATTAGGGACGAGCGTATCATTAACAGGCAATACACATACACTATTTAGAGCAGAAGATGCACAACTTGGTACACCAAAAATGTCATTGAGCGACAAATATTGTTCATATGGAATAACATTACTGTTCCCCATATGGACACTAGTTGTGTCAATAACATCTGACGGTTGTACTTTATTATGGATCTCATGTTCGTCCTGATTAGAGACACTATGATCAATAGCAATTTCTAGAGTATGTGCCTCAGATAAGATTAATGCATTGGATGGACCAGCTTGTGGATTTGCTGACCCGATTGAGGACACATTGGCCATGAATATTGATTGAGCAGTCAGTTCATCATCAACATCTGAATCAAAAGCGTCACATTCATCTGCCTGGAAGATGTTATCCTCATTAAGAGCTAAGTCTTGGACAGGTTGATTATCCACATCTGCATCAAAGGTGTTGCCCTGTTCACCAGCCAGAAAGAGTAGTTCCTCTTCATCCAAAACTTCACCATTCTCTTGGGCTTGCATCAGCAACATCTTGTCCTTGAAATAATCAGAATTCTATGGACGCTTTGGCTGAGTACAGTTCCTTGCAATATGTCCAACTCCATTACATTTATAACACTTGACCGGTTTCCCTTGACCTGCATTGACATTCCCAGCTCTATTCTGTGCACCCCTATTTCCTGCTGTACCATTTCCCCAAGCCAAATACCTCTGATTCTGATTCTGTCGCCCTTGAACATTCTGAACTACTACCTGACCATCTTGAATAGTTGCTTGATTCCGGGTGTTAGATGAGGTTCGAAGTTGATTGTTGGTCTGAGGAAGCATTGCTCTGAAGGATTGGGCAAGGAGCGCCATTTGTTTGGTGAGGTTGTCAAGTAGTTCATCAGTTTGAGTGTATCCGGAGTCGATTTGTGATGTTTCAGGGAATTGTAGGTATTGTGGTGATTGAGGGTTTCTTGATGAAGAGGGATATTGATAAGACTGGACATGTGATGATTGGGCATGAGGTTGGACCATTGACACAAATGTAAGTTGATCATTCATAGCAGGAGTGATTCTCTCAATAATCAGTCGATCTTGTGCAGCATGCTTCTCATGTTCTTTTAAGTATGCATACAGCTATTCATGATTTGTCTCTTTTAGACCTTTGTTGAGTTTAACGGCTGTCACGAACCTATCCCATTCAGGTGACATATTGTTTACGAACTTGGAGTTCAGTTGAATGTTAGGCATTGTCATCCTGATATTCCCCATGTCATTGACCAGCTTATGAAAGTGAACATAGTACTCATTGATATTTTCACCTGGAAGCATCTTGAATCGCTCAAACTCATCGTACAACTGAGATTCTCTATTTTTTTGTGAGTTCAAAACCAACCAGAAGCATTTTGACGTTGTCCCAAATTGCTTTTGCTTCGATGTTGTGATTGATATCTTTAGGAAGTCCTTGAAGCACAATATTAGTGGCACGAATATCTGCATCATATCGTTTCTTCTCCGTGTCACTGAGGTCCTCATATGTACGAGGCCTTTCTGGTCCAAGAAGGATACCTCCCTCTAGGGTAGTTCCAAGGGCATCCCTTGTGGGTCCAAGCACAAATGGTCCTTGATCAATCGACTGAAGAATTTGCAATCTATTTTCCTTTCCCTTACAGTACAATCGGATTCGTTGTGACCATGATTCGTAATCAGTCCTATCGAGCATAGGAGGGCGGGTATCGGAACTGGCCGCTTGAATATCATCGAAATTACTAGACATGGTTGATTACTTGTATTATGATAAACTTTGGATCGGTACAATGATTAGTGATTGTATGTTAAAAGTGATGATTGTTTGTTTGATTAGGTGATATGTTGTTTGATTGTGATTTGGTTTGGTTGAAATAAATTAACGTAATGAAGTTAATGAAACTTAGGCAAAACGCAGTGAAGAAGCCTAGACAAAACGCAGTGAAGAATGAAATTTTGCCAGAGTAACTTCTTATCAAAACGCAATATGGTCTTCAAGCAAAACGCAACCAAATGTTGAAGCAAAACGCAGTGATGGTCTTGAAGCAAAACGCAACCAAATCTTGAAGCAAAACGCAATGATGGTCTTGAAGCAAAACGCAACCAAATCTTGAAGCAAAACGCAGTGATGGTCTTGAAGCAAAACGCAACCAAATCTTGAAGCAAAACGCAATGATGGTCTTGAAGCAAAACGCAACCAAATCTTGAAGCAAAACGCAGTGATGGTCTTGAAGCAAAACGCAGTGGTCTTGAGGCAAAACGCAACCAAATCTTTAAGCAAAACGCAGTAACCAAAACGCAGTCTTCAATAACCAAAACGCAAGAGCAAAACGCAACCTATAATAAGACAAAACGCAGTACAGTTGTCTTTTACCAAAACGACAAAACGCAGTGTACTTTTTGAGGCAAAACGCAATGAAGAATGTCTCAGAAAGGCAAAACGCAGTGACGAAAAATACGAACTTTTTCACCTAAAAACACCTAAAAATCACCCTTTTGAACGTTTTTGCTTGGTTTCTTTTGCACAACTTGATCCTAGAAGGCTATAACAACTATAGAAACACTAACTTTAACATCACAAACGTGAGAATCAAAGAGTGTCAAGAATAAGACCATAAACCTTCAAAAACCAAACTTTTGATCTAAACTAACCAAGAAAACGCACACACAATCTAGCTAATCATCCCATGGGCTCTGATACCAATTGTAGTATATTGGATATCATAACACAAGCCTAGGATTAATGTTTGGTCAAATTGTCTAGAGAGAGAAAGTGGGAGTTCTAGAGAGAGAAAATCACTTAGTGTGTGTTTGTGATAAAATAAACATCCAACCCCTTCCCATGGCTGGAAAGGGGTATTTATACAAGAGATTGGTGCCCCTAAATAGGCCATGGAGTGGGCTAACAAGTGGGTAAAGACCCGGCCCAACACCATAAGTCGTACGGTAAATAAACGATTAACACTAAGACTACGAGCTAATCTATGCTAGACATAACACGGGGTGACCGAGTCTTTTATATGGATTTTCATAATCCTAACAATCTCCCCCTAAGGGAGGTCACCCCAGAAAATACAAATTGAATCCTAGCATTATATTTGAATTAATCTTTGATTCTGGCTTGTAGTCTTTTGATTCTTCAACATTTGTCGTTGTACATCAAGTAGTGATCTTTGTTCCTTGGACTTGAGTGATCTTTGAGCTTTCTTTGAGATCACCATCCACTTTGAATCTCTTAATTATCCTTGTTGTGGAATATTGCCTTCATGTGATGTTGTGACTTTCGGACCCGCATACTCACACTCTTCTGGATCATGATAGTACTTATCAGAGTTGCGGAAGCTGTGTTGTAGGTCTTTCAGTTGTCATGATGTCTTTGATTAGAAACATTAAGTGTGAGCATGGGGTTGTGAATTGACTTTACTGGAACGAGGCATCTGCATCTCCATCTTTATGTAATCCTGAAATACAACAGTTAACAATAAAGCTTGGTGACGAATATGGCTTTGTCATTCGTCAAAGTTCGGTTGCATTAACCTCCGGTTCCGTGAGGACCGTTTTACAGTATAAATATTGTACCTGTGATCAGGTAGATTCATTATAAGAACCTCCTTGACAGGGTTTCCAGCTCAAAGTGTTAGATCATCTAACGCAGATGCATTAGATTCACTGTACTTGCTAGTATCTCTTTACCGGACACCTCAAAGCAGGCTACCTCACTAATAGTATTGCTACTAATAGAATGGTAAGAGTGAATTAGTGAGTTACTATCTTACCGATTAAAGATAAAATTAAATTGAAAATCAATTAATGTGTCACTAGTTAAAGTGATTTTTATAACACAGTAAGAGTTTTAAGCTCTTATTAAAATTCATCCTCCGTCAATTCATAATCTTGACCGAATCGATGCCCAATGTCACAAGTTTGATCCATTAAGGATCTTATAAGTCACCTACCTAGAGCTGCTTTGATGTTGGCTCTAGCAGGATTTCCATCTTCACTGTTAATACTTTCGTATCACTCGGATGTTCTAGCAATATCACAAGGATAATGCGTAGGACTCTTAAGATAATCCTTATTTTCACAGTATGTGAAACACGAGTATATTGGAATAGTTTCCTAACGAGATTTATTGAGGATCTCATGGCTCTAGACTCAATTGTGCATTTTTGATTTTTGGTAGTCGGAGGCTGGAGCAAACTGCCACCTTTTCAATATCGTCTAACTCGGAGTGAAAGAGATGATAGGAATGTATTGATCTATGTGAGAGGTGAAACAAGAATCCTTTGAGGGATCTTGAGTGGCTAGGGAGGGTTGTGCAGCATATCACTGGGTCCATGATACTTGTCTTCAATGTCAGCAATCAACCATGTGATTCTGACAGCATATGTAGTGACCCGGTTTCTGCCTAAGGTTTAAGGAGGGCTGCTTTCTTTTCACCCTTCAGTGCATACCGAGATTTCATTACTAGAACCTTGTTGGGTGTGTTCCAGTACTAGCTCCATCTCAGTCCTCACTATTCCCCTTATTCTCACATTACTCCTTTTATAATCATACCTAAGGACTTCTACACTAACTAGTGGATTGTCCCTGGGTAGATCCCTCCGGCTCTGGCGGGATCGTGGGATCGAGTACCTAACCTTACCATCCTTATAACTCTGATAAAGTAATTACATGGTCGGTCTTAGGTGATTCCACAATTTCCATCATAACCATTCGCTCCCCCTCAATATGTGCATCGATATTCGAAAGAGTTTAGCACATATGGGAGAGCCTACACTTTAAGAAATTACCATTTTTATCAGATTTTCATAATTAAATCGCATTTTCTCCCCCGAGCAAAAATTTCAAATCCATTGAGATTTTAGGTCTCAATTGATTTAAGTTAGGAAAATTTGGGAGAAAGTGTGTCAGGTTTATACAAGCTAATTATGGAACATATACAAGCCTAAGGGACAGTTTAACCAGATTCCAGAAGATACGTCTTGTCTTAAGTCGTTTTTGTATGGCAAACATAAACTCCTTGCTTCTGTCGACGTCTTTCTTTGTCCAAAACCGTGTATCCAAACCCGGATTCCTCCTGTTGACCCTGAATTCCTTGACTCTGTAATCCAACGCTTCATCAATCTGATGTAGAGTACCATCACTGAACTTGTGGATTTCATTGAACCTCATGATCTTCTGAACCCCATATTTGTCCCTAAACGTGACGCCCTTATAGAGTTAATTACTGTGAAGTCATGCTTGTACTCAAATCCCTTGGCATCCCATCGAGGTTTGGTGAGGTTTAACTGCGTCTGGTAGCTCTCAATCCCTAGCTGGAAGTCTTCTACGCGTTGTCTGATAACCAAGTTTCTGGTCCATAAGTTGACAGCAGTAGTGAGAATCTTTTTGTCTTCGGGTGAGAGATGGTTCAAGTGACCTTGAAGATTCAACAAGTACAGATCTTCAAAGTCACTAGGGTACAGATATTTGAAGTCCCTTTCCGCGATGACATATTCCTTGAGATCAGCTCGACGAAGGACAATCTTCTTCATGTAATTGTACCAATACATTGGGAAGACTTCAATTTTGACGACACTTAAGATACGCATATGGGTCCGTACAGCCCTGCGATCACCTTCAGATGTGTGTCGATCAATGTAGAACCGTTGTCTTTGAAACCACCAGTGAGATATACCATACATCGCAGCGACGTCATACTTGCATTCTTCTTCAATCCACATCTGATCCGGTACCATTTGCTCTAAGCCGACATCAGGATAATAGGCAGCCTTCATCTTCGAGATTGACAAGGCAGGCCTGCCCATTTTGCGGCCGTACCGTAGATATTCCAAGTCTTTGTTGAAGAAGAAATCCGGTTGTATTGTGACATGACCCGGATCACCACCCAACGGTAGTGGTTTGCTGACGTTGTACCTTAGGATTGCATCGTCCACTTGATCGGTGAGAAGTTTGTGGCATTCTTCCATTTGGAACTGGAGATGAACTACGTCGGGATGAAAGACTTTGACAATTTCGTATGCAGGGCCTTCCAGGTCTTTTTGAGTCAGTTCAGAGATTCCTTGCTTTTTGCAATACCAGTCCATGAATGTTGCCATATCACCGATCTGAGCAAGTAGTGAGTTCTCTGGTGGAGGTGTATAGGTAGACTTCAGAGCAGAGGCCCAGTTGTTCGTTGGGACGGTCAGATCAGATGATGGGATGGACCAGGCAGGTTCAGGTGTAGCAGGTCGGTCTTCAGTGATAGGCTTCCACCAACTCTGCCTCAAGTTTACAGTGGGAATATGATCACGTCCAACGTCTTCACCACTAGATGAGTATGCTTGTTCGTCTGCAGTCGTATCGTCATCCATATGAAGTTCTTCAGGAATTGGTGAGACAGACGGCTTAAGTCTGGTGTCGGTCATCGTCCAAGCCGTATATTCTGCTGAAGCAGCCGTCTTTGAGGAGCTGGGGGCAGCGGTGCTTGTAGACTGACCACCCTGATTGTTGGATGGAGGTGGAGGAGGAGGTGGTGATTGAGACGACCCAGAAGCGCCAGAGGCTCCTGAAGTTCCAGAGGGACCTGCTGGTGGTGGAGGAGGAGGTGGAGGATGAGGTGGAGAGCCAGGTGGTGTTTTAGGTGAGCCCTGTCTCTTTTTCTTCTTTTTCCTTGCTTCAGCCAAGTCAGACAGGAGCTGGTCTCTGTTATCTCGGGCCATAGACTTCTCCAGAGCCTCGTACAGCGTCATGTGATCTTCATGAGTTTGGTAGGATTTGGATTCCCACATTCGGTTGTGAAGAATTTCTTTCATATCAGCTTCTGGCAGATCTCTGAAGCGCTCCCTCAGTGGTGCGTGCATGGCCCAGTCAACAACATCCGTGACTATTTCATCCATAGCTTTGCTCACTTGATTGGGAATATCTTGATTCTCCAACCTGTACAGTCTGGACCCATGTTTGTCTAATCTTTCCTCCAAGGCCTGGTTCGCATCCACCAAATCTGCGATATGTTGTTCGAGTTCTCCTAGACGGTTGAGTAAGATGGAATCTGAGGAAACTTGTTGTGGCTGAGGTGGTAGAGGAATGGTTGTCATAATTGTTGTTGTTGTTGTTGCAGTTGCGGCTGTGGTGGTTGGTAAAGGCCGATGCACAGTGGGAGAATCGGGTACAGACACAAGATCAATCACCGGTGAAGTCATAGGAGGGATAACAGAGGTGTCTTGATGGATTGTGACGGACACCATTGATTCAGCTTCTGTATCTGCTGTTGCCTTCTCATTGTTGGCTTCTGAGGGTTTATCATTGAAGAATTGATCGCCAAAGCTGAAGTCTTTGGCTAGGTGTTGTAGAGAAGACAACGTCCCTGTAGAGCTGGCAGGCTCCTCGGGAATCACCGGATCGTCAACCGTCAGCTTAAGATTCTCCTGAATGTTAGGGTATGCTGTGGCGGTGAACTCTTCATCCATTTGTCCCAGTTGTGGTTGACTTGTAGCGTCAGTGGCCTCAGCATCTGTGTGTTCAAGGTTTGGTCCAGCATGAACACCAGGAGTTGATAGAGTTTGAGACGCTGTATCATTACCAGTTGGTCCAACCTGGCCTTCATCTTGTATACCAGGGTTTGGTTCAGCCTGGCCTTCGTCTGGAGCACCACTTTTGACTACGGGAGGCACTTCCTTATCTGATTCTGTGTCACTTTTAGTCAAGCCTAGTTTAGCATACAGGGACGATGATTCGTCATGACTCGAGGGTTCAGTTGGTGCTAAAGTACGTCTTTGAAAGATGTATTATTTAGTTGGGCTCTTTTCCTTTGGAGTTTGAAGATTGAGTAGAACCCGAGCAGCTTGCTCAGCACCGACTTTCTCTTTTCCTTTTCCTCTAACTACCTCTTAAGTTGGTGGCGCGGAACTTTCCAATCAAATTCCCTAAACACCACAGGTGGGAGAGGACCCCGATATACACCGTGAGCATCCTTCATACTTTCTTCAATAGCCCTTTGTGTATCAGCTTCTAAGTCACCAAACCCAGGTTCAATCAATGGAATACCCTCATCAACAAACTCACACCAGTGCTGAGATCTTAAGGGTTCGCTTCTTTGCCACCTTCCCAGCTTTAGCTCGTTTGGCTGGCGGTGTTGCTTCAGTGGTTTCCTTAGCCTGCTTACGTTTCTTCTCCTTAGGCTTGGTTGGTGCTGGTTGAGGTTTCTTGGTTGCTGCTTTAGGTGCTACGGGTTTAGCTTGCTTGGTTATCTTGGGTTTGGTTGATTTTGCGGGTTTTGGTGCAGGAGAGTCAGGATCACTAACTTCTTCACCTGCAAGATATCTTTGATGCTTGGCTACTTTCTTCAGATAAGCATCGTAGTAATCTGCTCCTCGAATGTCATCAGTGATGAGTTCATTCGGAATAGGCATCCCAAACACTTCCCTTTTGGTTCCTTTGGCACTGAATTTGAGATATCCCAGAATGGGTTCTTCAGTCGGCAAATGAAGGGGAGACTCTGGTCTTGGATGGAACTTGTGCTTGCGTTGCAGGTGAAAGATAATCAGTTTAGTGAACCTCACACTTGGGATCACAATGAGAGTGGCTTTCTTCTTTCCCTGAGTGTGTTGTGCCAGATTCTTTTTGTCTTCCGTGAAGGTATGGATGGATTGAGTGAATTCTTCCCACATCCTTTCCGCATAATCGATATGAGCTCGATTGATGACGCCCCAAAGAATCTGCAACACTGGAGCTCTTGGCCTTTCAAACCCAGAAGTCTTTCCCGTAAGGCACAGATTAATGATTGTCGTGAGTGCCCTCCACGGTTGGAACATGTCATTAGTAACGACATTAGATAAGTGTTTGACTTCTTTTGGATAACCCAGACCGTTGACAAAGTTGATAAGAGTATCCTGAGTTGGAGGGGAAGAAAAAGCCTTGTTGTTGTTGACTGGCGTGATCTGAAGAGCATCTCTGAGTGTGTCTTTAGTAAGGTTGAACCATTGCTCATCCAGTTGACACTTGTAACCCCCGTCGGTTCTGTCATAGCAAATAGTATCCCAGAACTGTTGAATATAGATAGCTGGTATTGTCGAAGAGGCGGTAAACGCTCTGAAGAAGTTGGTATGTTTCAGAATGTCCACCGCAATCTTGTAGATTGGGTTGCTTTGCGACTTTTCAGCATCCAGATAGCAATTGCTTTTCCCTATTGGCACCCAACGAATGCGAGGCAAGATTTGTTCATCTGTGCGGGTGGGTGGTGCCAAAGCAGGTGCTTGTTCAACCGGAGCATTAACATCAGCCATTATATCTGCACAGTCACATACACAGAAAGACGTGCATACAGATAGGAGATGTTAGATGTGTGAAGGTCAATAGTTGAAGTCAACTATTCTGGTGAAGATCAATAGTTGAAGTCAACTCTTGAGGCAACGGAAGTTGACTCTTGTAAGAGACGACTTAACACACTGACTAAACCACAAGACCCAAAGACAGTTTACAAGGAAAGCAAGACAAAACGCAATGGATTAGTCACACTGAGCAAAACGCAATCTACAGTACACTTAAGGACCAAAACGCAGTGAATATTTAAATGATAAAAACTCAAAACGCATGGAAGCAAAACGCAATCACATCAAAACGCAGCCATCAAAACGCAGGCATTATAATATTCAAAAATAGGCAAAACGCAACCATTAAAAAAATTTCGAAATGGGGGTTTGATTATTTTAATGTTTTAATTGTCTTCTGAGCAAAACGCAACCACTTGCGTTTTGTCCTGTTCGATAATTAATAATCAAAATGCAACAAATAGATAAACCAAAATGCAACATGGATTATCATAGCAAAACGCAATTAGATATTCTAAAGCAAAACGCAACCAAGAAATCTTAGGCCAAAACGCAACGAGGAATATTTTATTAAAACGCATTCAAGAGCATAACCAAAACGCAACCAAGAATCTAACACCAAAACGCAACCAAGAATGTTTTATCACGCAGAATCAATCATTCAAATTAGGGCTTCCTTGACCACACTATATCATGCTATACATACTATAACAATATCTAACTATATTAACAACAACCCTAAGCAATGACAAGCATCAAACAGGCGTGAATTTGACTAAAAAGTCAACTAGTAGTCAAAAATCACAAGGACCCTAATGAAGCAATTGGGGATTCAATTGATACATCTAGCAAGCATCATATGTTTATTCTAATGCTATCCCAACACCTAAAACACAAATGGAAACACTAACCAAAGTTTTGTTGATGAATAGTCACGAAAATCTACATAACAAGAATTTTAAAAAGATTTAGGTCACGATGTTATGGAGATAGCATATTAAGGTGATAGTTATCATTAAAACAAGTCTTACCACAACACGAAATCTCACAGGAATTCGACAGATAAGCAAATCGCAACAAATGTTGTGTTATGAGTTTGAGAGAGAAAAGTTGAAAAAAAATTTGACTAGTTTTTGACTTGTTTGACTGGGTCAAAACGCAACATCCTTAAATACCTAGTTTCAATTTTCAGATAATGACACAAATGGCCCCTCTCTCTTTACTTTCTTTTCTTTTAGGGTTATCTAGCAACAAAGGGGTTGATTAAGTTGCATTAATTGCACAATTAGTCCTTTATTGTGTTACAAGTCTAGCAAGCAAACATCAACTAGCACTTAAGGCCCTATTATTGCACATAGATGACACATTTGGCCCTTGTTGAGTTAACACACATTTAACTCCCCCTTAAACCATAACCCCGTTAGTTACCAAACCATTCTCAACTTATGTTATTACAATTTCGTGTTTAAAATTGCCTGTTTAGATGCTTGATTTGAAAAATACTCTCCCCCTCAATCAATGACCCGTTTTCTATTTAAAGAGCTGTAGTCGTTGATTGAGTGTCAAATTTATGAAAATCCAAGTCCGATTGATTTTCAAAAACACTATTAAACCACCCTGTGAAATCCAAATAATTTTCTGAAGAATCATAGACGGAAAATTATAAGAATAAAAGAAGACTTCTCTTCTTTATCAAGAAATAATGCACTGAAGCGTACATTAGATCGAGGATGCACGGATATAAAGTAATCCATGCCCGGGAGAACTTAATCACCCGTTGTTAGGAACAACCGTCTTTTTGGCGACGATCTTTCCTCATTTTGAAAATCGGGTTGCAGTCATGAATTACTACCAAGGGTGCCATTTGTAGACATGTTTTGAAAAAGTTTGAAAACTTCGGATGAGCTTCATTAATGGCCTGTCTGTGTCATTATTGAATGACATTTCTAGGTCCGTAAATGTTATCGATAAACGGAAGACATGTCTTGGAAAAGTTTTTTTTTATATTCTGATTTTTATGGATTTTTGTTGGTTTTATATTTTTGTATTTTCTTTTTGATGAAGAACATGTACATATTTACATAGGATACTTGAAGCAAATACGTTACTCATCCTTATCATCCTGAAGACGTTTGAGTGTCTCTGGCTTCATACTCTTCATGCCAAGCCGCGGGAGAATGAATTCAAATCGTTCTCTGGGCAGTGCCTTAGTAAATATATCCGCCAGTTGATACTCTGTCCTCACGAAATACAACTCAACCACTCCTTTCTCCACTTGTTCTCTGATGAAATGATGTCGGATGTCGATGTGTTTAGACCTGGAGTGCTGGACGTTGTTGCAGCATAGAGCTATGGCACTCTTGTTGTCACAATACAGAGGGATGTGATTGTATGCAAAGCCATAATCCGATAATTGAGACCGCATCCATAGGATTTGGGCACAGCAACCAGACATCGCGATGTATTCAGCCTCTGTAGACGAGATGGACGTGCTAGTTTGCTTCTTTGATGACCAGCTAACTAACTTATCACCAAGGAACTGAGCACTACCAGATGTGCTTCTTCGAGTGTCTTGACAACCTGCATGATCTGCGTCTGCGTATGCTGTTAGTGCCATGGCAGTGTCTTTCGGATACCAAAGACCCATATTTATGGTTCCTTGGAGATACCGAAAGACCCGTTTAACTGCTTCAAGGTGCTTTTTAGTGGGCTTAGATTGATATCTAGCACACATGCACACAACAAAAACAAGGTCAGGTCTACTGGCTGTGAGATACATCAGGGATCCAATCATACTGCGATATTGGGTCTGGTCAATAGGGATCCCTGAGAGGTCCTCATCCAGTTTTGTTCGCTCCACCATAGGAGTGTCAACATGGTCACTTTTATGAAGGTCAAATGTTAGCCTCAAAATATTGAGTCGAACAAGGAAGTTCGTTCATTATATTAGGTCTCGGTCACTTAATTAATTATATGTTGTAATAGGCTAGACGGGTAAAAGGGCTTATTTAGTAATCTAATATTGTATGTGTAATGGGCCTAAGCCCAAGTCAATCCCACCTAGAAAGCCCATGGCTTATTAGGGTATTTAAACCATTTTCCACTATGGAAAATGATGTTGATTCTCATTTGTTATTTTTCACTTGTATGAATTAACCAACTCTTGTTTTTCTCTCTCTAAAATTCTCTCCAACCTCTCTCTACAATTCTTATCATTTTTCCTCATCTATTTTTCTTGGTCTCCATGGTGAAGTGAAGGTGATTTTGGGTTCCGACATTTGGTATCACTCGCCACGGGTGGGTTTAGTGTTTTTTATGGTAGTTTTTTGTGAGCTTATTTTTTTTCCATTCGCCTTATCTTTCTATTTTTTCTCTTTTATGTCGGTTTATAATTTTATCACTAGAATTCTCAAGGAAATATAACCAACTCTAGGGCCCAACAACAGTGTTTCAATTGATCTTTTTCACGATATTTTTTTTCTCTCTATTGGGCTCCACATCTCGTTTTGTTTTTTTTGTTTTTGAGAAGATTTCAAAGTCCAACGTTTTTCTTGCAATTTCTTATAACAACGGTTATGTGTTACGGAAACAAAACACAAACGCTTTATGTTTCCTTAAAACAAACAACTTTTGTTTCTTTGGTAGCGATTTGGTTTTTGTTTATATCTCAAGAAGACAAAAGGTACAAGGACCACAAGGACGATCTAACAACACCGATCTAGAAGGAACCGAACAAGAGACCATCGAACAAAGACCATCGAACAAGAGACCATCGAACAAGAGACCATCGAACAAGAGACCATCGAACAAAGACCATCGAACAAGAGACCATCGAACGAGTGTTTTTGTGTTTCGATCG
>BQNB010020482.1:32497-65422 GCA_026074375.1 Tanacetum coccineum
AATTTCTTTTAAATACAAAAATATTTTGTAAAAGTTATAAAAATGCTTGTAATATTTTATAAAAAAATGTGAGGTTGAATAAAAATTCTTTTAATCATAAAATGCATTAAGCATTTATTTATTCATACCATAAAATTTTACTACTAATTACTTGTTTACGTTTTAATTTTAAATTGAGCGTTTTTACATTTTGTGAGTATCAAAACGTAGAGAGGTCGAAAAATATTAATAATGTTTTTGGGCGTTATTTCTATGAACAAAATATTGAGGTAAAATTCAAGAATGAAGATCTTGCTTTATTATTACTCACTTCTTTACCAGAATCATACAAGCACTTTGTGGATACCTTGCTCTATGGACATGAAGCTTTGACTTTAGAGGACATGATGGCCACACCAAATTCAAAGGAAATTAAAAAATGTCTAAGGCGAAGGGGGATAATGGTGAAGGGTTATACGTGAGGGGAAGAACTAATCACAGGGATTCGCAACAGTCAAGGGGAAAGTCAAGATCGAAGTCTCGAGGTGGAAGACTCAAGTGCTATATTTTCCAATCTGATGATCACTTGAAGAGAGACTATTCGAAGAATAATCGCAAGAAGTCAACACGTTACGTCAAGAAAGATGATCAGCCAAGCTCTAGTAATTTGATTTATGACGGTTCTAAGGTGATGAAGGTGATGATGGTGATGAGTGTAGAGGCTATGCTAGGTTGGATCATGGATTCAGTAGGTTCATACTACATGACACCCATGTTAGATTTATTTTTTAATTTTCTAGAATACGATGAGGGTAGGGTACTATTGGGTGACAACAAGGAGTGCAAGATCAATGGTATTGGCAAGGTAAGGGTACAATTGAAAGATGGGTCAAGTTTTGAGTTACACAATGTTAGGTATATTCCTAAATTAAAAAGAAACTTAATATCGTTGGAAACTTTTAAAAAAGAGGGATATACCGTAAAATTGCAGTCGGGCAGTCAAGATGATTAATGGTTCTAGAGTTGTTTTATCTGGAACACGAAGTAATAGCTGCATACTCTTTGGATGGTCATGCAATGGCGATTGAGCTTAATGTTAGCGTTGAAGAAAAAGACGGTCTTGCGCAAGTTTTGGCACAAAAGACTAGGACATATCAGTGAGGCGGGACTACAAGTGCTGGAAAAGCAAGAGCTGTTTGGCAAAATAGTCTAAGTAAGCTTGATTTTTGTGAGAATTGTGTTATGGGAAAGTCATATCGAGTCAGTTTTGGTGTAGGAATGCACACTACTCAGGGAGTGATAGACTATATTCATTCAGACTTATGTGGTCCTTCTCAGGTGGAATCATTAGAAGTAAGAGGCATTTTTTATCTATTGTTGATGATTATTCTAGAAGGGTATGGGTTGATATTCTCAGGTTCAAACACGAGGCATTTGAAAAGTTCAAAGAGTGGAAACAATTAGTAGAGAATCAGACTGGGAGGACGGTTAAGAAGCCAAGGACAGATAATGGTCTTGAGTTCTGTAACCGGGAATTTGAGCAGCTATGCACTAAGAGTGAGATTGCTAGACATTTGACAGTTACCGGGATGCCGCAGCAGAATGGGTTAGCAGAACGTATGAACAAAACTCTCATGGATAAGGTACGCTATTTATTAATTCAGTATGGATTGCCCAAGACCTTCTGGGCGGAAGTGACATGTACGGTCTCATCTCTCATAAATAGGTCACCATCGATAGCGATTGAGAAAAAGACATCTATGGAGATGTGGTCGGGACATCGAAGTGATTATGGGATGTTGAGAATTTTCAGTTGTGTCGTATATTCACACGTTAAACAAGATAAGCTCGAGCCGAGAGCGGTAAAATGCGTTCTTTTAGGGTATCCTGAGGGTGCGAAGGGGTACATGCTATATAGGCTTGATAATGAATCACCTAAAATAATCACTAGTATGAACGTGGTCTTCAATGAAAGTGTCATGTATAAAGACACGCTGAAGGATTATGGTGCAAGTACTCATAAGTCTGTTGAGGAATTACAGGTTGAGGTGGATCTGCAGGGTTTAAATAATCGTACGCTTAAGGAAGATTAAATAGATCAGGAAGATAACGATGATGAAGATACAGGGGATCAAGAAGCTGATCAGACACCAAATCTCATAGATTATCAGTTGGTTTGGGATAGATAGCCAAGGACAAGAACGAAACTTTTAAGGTTTCGAGATGAGAGTAATATGGTTGCTTATGTATTTGCTGTAGCAGAGGAAGAAGATACTCATGAACCATTAACATACCAAGAGGTAGTTGCTTGTGAAGACAGTTCTAAATGGAAAGCTGCTATGAAAAAAGACATGGATTCTCTAAGGAAGAATAAGACCTGGGAGTTAGTAGATCATCCAGCTGGGCAAAAGCTGGTGAGCTGCAAATGGTTGTTCAAGATAAAGGAAGGGATTGAAGGTGTTCAAAAGCCTAGCTACAAGGCAAGGTTGGTGGCTCGTAGATTCACACAAAGGGCAGGTATTGACTATAATGAATTATTTTTGCCGGTAGTTTAACACACATCTATTCGGGTTATACTTGCATTGACCACGTGTAAAGATTATGAGCTGGAGCAGCTTGATATAAAGACGGTATTTTTACATGAAAATCTTGAAGAAGTAATCTACATGAGGCAGCCACCGGGATATGAACAAGGTAACAAGGTATGCTTGTTAAAGAAATCTCTTTATGGTTTGAAGCAGTCACCTAGGCAATGGTATAGGAGGTTCGATGAGTACATGCTGAGCAACAGGTTCAAGCGTAGCAGTTACGACAACTGCGTATATTATAGTAGTTATGCACCATGTAAGTATATCTATGTATTGTTATATGTAGACGATATGTAGATTGCTTGTAAGAGCAAGTTTGAGATTGGGTATACCAAGTCTTTGCTTAAAAAGGAGTTCGACATGAAGGAGCTCGGGGAAGCAAAAAAGATTCTTGGTATGGAGATCGTTTAGGATCAGAGTTGCAAGATTCTAAGGGTGTCACATCCAGGTATGTTTCTAAGGTTTTGAATAATTTTAGAGTACACAATGGAAAATCGGTTAATATACCATTGGATGAGCACTTCAAGCTGTCATTGAAGGATTGCCCGGTTAGGGATTATGATGTTGAAATGATGAGTAAGGTGACGTATGCAAATGCGCTTGGGAGCTTAATGTACTTGATTGTGTGCACGAGGCCGGACATAGTGTATGCGGTAAGTGTAGTTAGCAAATATTTGGCGAATCCGGGTAAAAATCATTAGGAAGCAGTGAAGTGAATCTTGAAATATTTGCGAGGTACTGCAAACGTAGGTTTGGTGTATGGGACAGATCGTGGCAACCATGTAGACGTAACATGTTTTGTTTATTCAGACTACGCTAAGGATCCGGATAAAGGCAAGTCTATCACTAGTTACACATTTTTAGTACAGAGATGTGTTGTAAGCTGGAAGGCAATGCTACAACACGTGGTGGCTATTTCAACTACAAATGCGGAGTATATGGCCCTTACGAAGGCTGTAAAGGAAGCTATTTGGCTAAGAGGACTCTTGGAAGAGTTAGGCGTAGAACTAAACATTGTGGCAGTTAATCGTGATAATTATGGCTCGATTTACTTATCACAGAATCATGTTTTTCATGAGAGGACTAAGCACATCAATGTGCGTTATCACTTTATTAGAGAGGTCTTGGAAGCAAAAACGGTTGAAGTTCTGAAGGTGGGTACTAAACACAATGCTGCAAATGCCTTGACGAAGGTGGTACCTGGACTCAAGTTACAATACTACTTGGAGTTACTGAGCGTTGGTATATGCGAATATAAAGCCTAAGGTGGAAATTGTTATGTTTAGTCTTTGTTTTAGCTTGTGTTGAAGTCTAGGGGGTTAAGTGTCATGTTTACTTATTAGTCAAGAAGAATTAGGAGAGGTCGGTTGTTTATGCCTTATATGGCAAGTATGTCCCAACCGATGCTCTGTTTTAGTTTCCTTTTTTAGTTCTTCCGATTAAGTTATATTCGGTTTAGAATAGGTTCCCCCTCACTCTCTGTAAATAGAGGTGATGGGAGATGGTCATTCGTACTTCATTCTTTCTTTAATACTAAAGTTCGGTTAGGGATACTTGTGCTCGTGTTACTTACTTTTTTGTCGATATAGATTGCTCGTGTGCGTTCTTTATTCTTATGGAGGTAATCCGCGCTAGTATCCAGGTTGTTAGTCTACTGTATACTAACATAACATATATGGTGCACTTAGTTAAAAAGAGATACTCTAGTTTTTCACAAAATATTTTTGTAGAAAACAAAAAGGATTGCGTTCGCATCAACAATTTTTTTAATCAAAATCGCTACAAAATATAAAATATGTCTTTCCTAATGAAATTACAAAATACATTTTTTGTGTTTTTTTATTTCTCTTATAACCTCTCTTTTTTTCTTCAAAATAGAAAACATATAATAAAAACGCGTTTTTTATGTTTTGTCATTATTTTTCTTACAAAACAAGAAATAGGGCTAAATAATTTTTCTCCGGCTGAAGAAAGACATAAGGAGACTCTTAGAGTATCAGGTACAGTTGGTGTCGTGGGGTGGTGCCATGGGCAAAAAGGGTGCCACCTCATCACTTTTTCTCATGTCATCAGTTTATCACATGACACAAAAATACCCCCTCCATCGTGCAAAGTGGTGCCATGGCCATGACATGAGTCCGCATATACACAAATACAACAAAAAAACGAAAAAAGTAAAAATAAATTGGAAAGCGTCATGACGTAGGCTGGTGTTCTTGACACGAGAGGCTATGGCACGAGTGGTGGTGTGGTTTGTGGCGCCATAGTATTGGCTGGTGGCACGGCTTGAAGCCATGATACCACCGTACCGAGCTCTTTTAAACACGATGCTTTAGCTAATTTCACTTTTAAAAGGATACAAAGGACTATTTTCCTAACATTCAACTTCTAAAGGACCTTCGTGTAACATTTCAAAATCCAAATGCCAAAACCCTTTCTTTGGAAATGATGATAAAAAAGAACACAAAACCCCCCAAAAATATCAAACGACAGAGAGATAGAACACAAACACAAACACAAAGTAAAGTGAACAACAAAGAAGGATATGGGGAGCAACACTCTGCAACACCTATGTCAACTTCCTTACTCTACACTTCTATTCACTCGCACCAAAGGTTTTTCATTTTATTTCCCATTTTTATTTCTATAAACCATAGCTTGTCCATCATTTTATAAATTACACGCTCCCTTTTTATTGATTTATGTTTAGATTACTACAACTTATGTCAGCACCCATGTTTTGGTTAACTGATAGCATTTTCATTTTTGTTATACACCCTGATTTTTCAGTTGATACTAGTACTCAAATCGGAAATAAATGAATTTAGCCGTCCTAATATCACGTCTCGCAAATAATGGAAATTAGGGTAACATTTTAGAGAGAAAGATGTCTGGTTATTAATCAACAAGCTTGGCGTGAATTCTTGGATGGACTGGAAACTGATGACAGAACAATGTTGACCCTTCGTAATAAGCAAGTTTATTACGAGCCATATGGCTCATGGGCACCTAGTGCTCAGAGGGATTAAAAGTTCAACCAACGCTTTATATAAAATGTCTTTCTCAGGTTGGTGTTATGTGATTTTCTAGGAATCATCAAACAATATATGAACCTCTCTGTTTGGACCCATCTTGCTTTGCTCTTTGACTGCTTCATATTTCTTATATACATAGTTTTCGTGAAGCAAGGATGAATTTTATTTAGTTAGCCCCGCGGTTAAAATAGTATTCCTTCACCTGATGTTTGTAACCAAACATCATTACCCTTTGTGAAATTGGAAATTTCTATTTTTTTTCTTTCCAACTAAGCCCAAAGCTTTTCATTGTTGGAACCATTGTCAAAGTGGGCGCTTGGTAGGTGGGTCCGTGGGTATGCTAACTCTGGTGGCAGGATGACCTTCGAATCATATGTTAAGCTGAAAGTAGTTTCTCTATTACTCGTTTCCTTAGTGGTCCTATGAGACCACAACACATCCTTTTGTTTAGCAACCTATCCACTTCTGTTGCGCTCCATTATGGCTTTATGCTTCGGTGCATGATTTTCTCTTAGCCATTAGCTTGTGGATGAGCTACATACTTGTTGTACATTCATTTATTTTTCACTAAGCATTGAACGATGTCTAAGCAAACTGTTTCTCGTTGTCACCGACTAAAAACGTGAGGAGTTGCCTAGTGACACATGATGTTCTCACTTACAAAGTTTTTACGTGTAAAACGTGGCTAATAATTCGACTTCAACCCGCCAATAAAGTAACCCATAGCTAGAATAAGGTATTTAACCTTACCTCTTTTGAAATACATTGGGTATTGTGAAATGCATTCTTGTAGCTATTGGATACTTTATCCAAGGGTTGAGGCCAAACTTTTATTCATTATGACCGGAAAATAAATAAATGCTTTGTATACAAGAATATTATGTATCACTACGGAGTCTGTTGCGTGCTGGTATGTGATAACGAGAATTAGTTTGTTAAAAATCCTTTCAAGGTGTGGTGTGAAGAACTGAATATGCACAGATGTTAATTACCCGAGTAACCCATCCACAAGCTAATGGCCAATGGAAGTCACAAACAAAAAGTATGATTCATGGGCTCATAGCTAGAGAGAGAAGAAGTAGAAGTGGATAGGTTGATCGGTTGCCTAATTGTGGTCTCACAAGAGCACTTTGAACACAAGGCATGGCAAAAATCTCTTCTATTTGATTTGTGGCTGCGAGACTCTGATACCGTTAGGAACTAGAGTTGGCACTACTATTAGCTAAATTTGAACATATTGGAATAATGAAAGGAGGTTTACTGCTCTTCAAGGAGCTGTTTACAAACACATAATGTGTTAGAATGATAAAAACCCCTTGAGTTATGATTTATTATTGACCACTATTTATAGTGGTAAAACCCTAATACCCTAAACCCACAAACGGGCTTGGGCCTATTTATTCACTAATACTCCCCCGCAGTCCGAGCGGCGAAATCGCAAAAGCTCGGACTGGAGTAGTAAACTAAAAAAGAAAAGAAAAAAAATAATTAAATGGTCATTAAGATATAAGCATTTATAACATTCGATGAAATTAAAATAGTTATTTATAAAAACCCTAATACCCTAAAACCCACAAAGGGCTTGGGCCTAAGAAAAAATAACTTTATTCTCTAATACTTTCCCCGCCGTTCCGAGAGGCGGATAATCGCACAAAGCTCGGACTGGAGTAGTAAACTAGAAAAGAAAAGAAAAAAAAAAGACAAAACATTAAAAGAAATAATAGCATGAAGACATCCGAAACAAGCGTCTTCAAACAATCTTCAAACTTGACCACTAATCATGCAGACTCAAGGTATATCTATCTGTCGAAGATGGCAGACTCAACCTAGACTCAACCTGTATCTATCTGCTTAACACGGCAGACTCAAGGTATATCTATCTTGTCAAAGATGGCTGACTCAACCTGTATCTATCTGCCAAAAACCAAAAGTCGTCTCGGGACTTAAACCTTAGATTCGACAAAAGTCGTCTTGGGACTTAATACCCTAGATTCGACAAAAGTCGTCTCGGGACTTATACCCTAGATTCGACACCAACAAAAGTCGTCTCGGGATTTGATACCCTAGATTCGACACCAACAAAAGTCGTCTCGGGAATTAATACCCTGGATTCGACATAAAAAAAACAATTAAATAACTATAATGATAGAGTTGCAGAGTCAACACCAAAACCACCAATGACAGAACACAAAATCTTCTCTTTAGCTTTCCCATCACTCCTTCCCTTAGCTTTCGTTTCAAACAAATCCTTCCTGTCCATCATCTACTAACGACAATCAGTAGTAGTCCTATAATGAGTGGTGACGATGGCGGCTAGGGTTTTTTTTTTTTTTTTTTTTTTTGATTTAGGGTTTGACATGGATCCCTCCGAATCATCGACGAGAAGTGGATAGGTTGATCGGTTGCCTAATTGTGGTCTCACAAGAGCACTTTGAACACAAGGCATGGCAAAAATCTCTTCTATTTGATTTGTGGCTGCGAGACTCTGATACCGTTAGGAACTAGAGTTGGCACTACTATTAGCTAAATTTGAACATATTGGAATAATGAAAGGAGGTTTACTGCTCTTCAAGGAGCTGTTTACAAACACATAATGTACCACAACTACACCACTGAAATTTCAGAGTAGCATTCATCCCAAGACATAATATTCTTGACACTTTGTGGTTGAATAAAATGCTCTCAGAAGTATATCATTTCCATAAATTGAGTGAATATCGCTTCTAATGGACCTGCATTTGAAATAAGTACTAACCACAATCACATATACCGTAGCCTACAAATATCGGGCTTCTTCGACACACTCTTTTTGATGAAGTGAAATGGTTTGTCAACATGGGCAGCTATCTCTTCGGTATTAACAGACTTTAGTCTCATCAAGTTAGAACCTTTTTGTGACAGTCACATCGTGCCTGTGCAACATTCCAAGGGCAGCTTTAGGAAACATCCTCTTCTGAATATTTTTTTGAGGGCCTGTTTAATCCTAGCCTGATGTGCAAGACGCGGACTTTGGCAAGAGGTCTAAACATATTAGGATTGTGAGACAACGTTCCCACCATGTAAGTGATGCCTCCAGTTCAGTCAAAAGCAGTTCTACTCATGGCATGTGTCAGATGCTTTTCTTAGTGTTTCTTATTTCTCTCCTTCTAGCTGAGGCTTTTCTTAGCATTTCTTATTTCTCACCTCTTAGCTAATATGGCTTTACCCAATGTTACTTCGACGATAGGATTACTCTGAGCATGAAGTTGCCACTCTTCTTCAGCTAAATACTTTCTGCTTATTGGTAACCCAGTTACGGGGGTATTCTTCATGTCGTCCCACAAACTTATGTATGCAGAACGAACCAGGCAACAAGTGTAGAGAAAACTAAATTACAAACCAAAGCAAAGAAAACATACATTAAATTGCACGTACACTGATTATCCGTTTCATGTATATTAAATTCCACGTTTGACGGATATCTGTGATGACTAACTTGATAATGTGGTTCCACACTGTTCGTCATACAGTCCCTTGTCTAAGAGGGAAGTATGCATGTTAATGCTCCCGCTGTGTAGATATGTAGTTAAGAGACGTTCTTTCCATATAAGAAAATACGAGTTTTTAACTTTGATTAATCAAATGGGAAGCTTTTCAACTTTATAGATGCTTGTATTACTTTGACCATCATCATATTGTCAATATAGTTTTCTTAAGGGAGGAAATGATGGGCGCTAAAAAACCGAATTATATGGAGAATCAATATGTTTAGTGGCTTAGACTTGCTGGGTTGTTCTAATCTTCTCACATTCTTCCTTTTACAGAAGTCAAAAGTAGACCGTATTAGTCAAGTTATGTTTTCTTAGGGTGATATTTGAGGTCCTTTAGTTTTATTCACCAAGGTGTCATCTTGCAGGTTTGTATCCGATCCCAAGAATGAAGATCTATCCGCTGTGCTTTACTAAACAGATGCAAACAACTACATATGAAGTTGTAAATGGAAGCTATGTAGAGACATCGCCTACCAAACAGGAAAACAAAACAAAGGTAACTCTGACTAATAAGTTGTAAACCTACATAACAAAATTGTTTGCGTTGAACTAGTTTGTTGCAACAGATAATAAGTATTACTTGTTTTTAGGATACTGCACCTGTGCCACTTGATACAGTTGGTGCCTTTCAAAAGCTACCCATGGTGATGCCTTCAGTTGACATTCTTCATTCGGCACTAAGAAAGGCTAGGAGGGTCACACCTACGAAAGGTACTCCCGCATTTTAATACTTACACTTATAAGTTGGCGAATATAATACCGGGTTAGTGCCATCTTGAAGTTGATTGTTAACTATAGACTTTAGTTTGTATGATTCATAGGGATCGCAAATGCTGCTAAGCGTGAGAAAAACAAAGGCGCAAAACATCTTGATGCTCTCATGAAGGTACTTTGAACCCTAATTATTCACCTAGGTATTCAAGTTTCAGATACACGTATCTTACTTTTCTAATGATTATCAGGAACTAACCCTGCCTTTGAGAACGTACAAAGAAAACTTCCCAAATAAGAGACATCTTCACCCTTATGAACGGTCTCTTATCGAGCTGACTTTGGGAGATGGAAATTATGAAGAGGTTGGTAATAAGCATGCGACTCCTTTATTTTCTTAAGTTTTTATTTGATGATTGATTCTTCCCAATAACGTATTTGCACATGCATATCGTTAACTGTTTTGTAATGGCAGGTTTTAGGAAGAGTTGATTCATTAAGGAAGAAAGTGGGATCAGTTGGAAAAGAACTTGCATCACTCTGTGCTCAGGTCAGAACCCCTCCCTTAACTTCTTTCCAACGAACAGTATTTAGTTATTTAATAGAAATCGTAGTGACATCTATTATTGCTATATCTGACATATAACCGCTATAACTAATGCTAAACGCATTTCAACAGTCAACATCGAAGCGTGAGGCAGAGGAGCGGTTAGCTGAGGTTAGGAACTAAATTGCAAGAGTGAAGTTGATTATTCATTGTATTCACTTCTTTATATCTTTTATTTACTATCGGCTGTAACTTGTCTGCAGGGCTTAAAAAGACTTGAAGATATTTATCGTTCTGATGGAAAAGCTGTTGATGAGTTGATGCAAATAGCCAAGGTTTTGTGATTTATAAGGATATGGTTCCTACATGATAAGATGTTTCCTAAATCATGATAGTGACTTCATTGACTTTTTGCTTACTTACTATACATAGAAATCATTTTTAGCCCTTTGATGAAATGCAATATATATATTTTTTTTACAGACATTGAGGGCAATGCCAGTTGTTGATCTTGAAATGCCGACACTCTGCCTTGTTGGAGCTCCTAATGTTGGAAAGTCATCTTTAGTGCGCTTGCTTTCAACAGGAAAGCCTGAGGTATGCACTATTTGTACTGTCATGCTCTTAGGCCTAAAACATGATGTGTCCAACATAGAGTTATTGTAGTTTCTTTCTTATTACTGAAAGAGAAAATTAGAAAAGGGTATTCTGATACATGCTATGGTTCATTTAGAGGCATGTACTTCACTCTTGATCTGTAATATGTAACTAACTTGCAGTTTCGATCACTGAAGGTTAACGTACATTCAAAATCATTGATATAGTGGAGAACTTAAACGGAAACTGATAAATTAGTTGAGCCATCAGGTTACATATTCCCAAGTGAATTGAATCTTAACTTAATCTAATCCTTGTGTTCCCGCAGATTTGCAACTACCCATTTACAACTAGAGGAATTTTAATGGGCCATATTGCTTTAAGCTACCGGAATTTCCAGGTAAACCTTTTGTTCACTATAAGTTCCGTCACTATATTACCCTTAAAAAACATTTCCGGAACCAGCTTAAAGCCAGAAGGTCTTTAGTCACACACATACGTAGTATTTAATAGTTGAAATATTGACTGCAGGTGACAGATACACCTGGAATCCTATGGAGACGTGACGGTAACATATTTATTCTCTAGTCTTTATGTCACTTCCTTTATTTTTTTGCCTGGGAATGATGTCATACATTGCTTTCTGGTCCAATATAAGTGCGACAACGCACATAGTTTAAGACAGTCTGACTATCTAAGATATTCCTCGGTAAAGATGAAAAAGATGAAGTTCTTGTTGGGATATTACACCCACGACAAAGGATCACACAACGAATAACCAAACAAGTAAGAACACAAACAAGGCTTACGGAAGATAAATAGCGAAAAGTAAATCGACACAAGATATAACGTGGTATCCACGACAAGGATAGTCGTGGCAGTCCACGGGATCAAACCAGAGAGATATTATTAAGCTCTTGCCAAACTGCACGGTCGTGCCCAACTGCACGACCCGTGCTAAGCTGCACGGGGTACAAACAGACACACTCAAGATACAATGAGACACACACACCCAGGTCCAAGTTTACAATTACAATGAGAGGGATATTTATAAGTCTGAAACTCCTCTTCAGTTTACTTATCTTACCGATGTGGGATAAGCCTTCACAACTCAACAATCTCCCACTTGAAGGCTGATCACTTCACTCCTCTCCGTCTCAAGTAATCTCCGTAAACTTCAAACCACCTTCCCTTTAATAATGCTACTGCTTTGACCTTCCTGTACCGCCGAACATACGGAACACGCCACTAACCAAACACAGGGCTAGGAGACTTTCGATACAAGGTATCCTGAACTAACATCATTAAACTGAGAACCTCTCTATCTCTCTGGTAAGACATCATCCTCCATTCTCAATTCTCTGCTTGTTTATTCAACTGCCTAATCCTATAGAAAAACTTAATATAGATTTGTGATTACAAAATTGAGACGCTTCAACTCTCAATATCCTCACAAAACTCTCTCACAAGTTTTTCTCACCTCTCTTTGGATTACACAACTGCCATAAACTAGACTCTCATTTGACTGTTGCTACACCAACTGTAAGCAAATAACCAAGCACTTGCTTCTCAGAGCATCAATCCTTCACCTGAGCTTCCATAATCCTCGAAGCTCCCACTTTTTTCGGACCCCTCACTCGTATCTGAGCTCCCACCTGAGCTTTGAGTGATTTTTGAACTCATTCCATGCTCTGTAATCCTCTCTGGAATGTCTACTAACACCTCTTGACTCTGTCGATATTTAACTTCACGTCTTCTGCCATTGTTTATCGTAACCCGCAATGTCAATTCTACCACCGCTGTGTAGAATATGACGAACCAAACACAAAGTCTTTGTTCTTCTCGTAATGGCCTCCTCCAAGCTGTATGATTCCTTCTTCTCGAACCTCGGCTCTTGATACCACTTGTAAGGATATTACACCCACGACAAAGGATCACACAACGAATAACCAAACAAGTAAGAACAACAAAGAACACAAACAAGGCTTACGGAAGATAAATAGCGAAAAGTAAATCGACACAAGATATAACGTGGTATCCACGACAAGGATAGTCGTGGCAGTCCACGGGATCAAACCAGAGAGATATTATTAAGCTCTTGCAAACTGCACGGTCGTGCCCAACTGCACGACCCGTGCTAAGCTGCACGGGGTACAAACAGACACACTCAAGATACAATGAGACACACACCCAGGTCCAAGTTTACAATTACAATGAGAGGGATATTTATAAGTCTGAAACTCCTCTTCAGTTTACTTATCTTACCGATGTGGGATAAGCCTTCACAACTCAACAGTTCTTTTTTAGAAAAAAATTTCGGCAGAGTATTTTTTTAATGATTACTAGAGGGTTGGCAGTTTTAACCATTCTTATGAAACGGGCCATCTTGGGTTGTTTATAAAGAACAAATCAAATTGGTGGACAATCACCTAAGGTTACAAGTTACAGCATCTTCAATTCTTTAAACAATATATAAAAGTTCATATCTTAAGTTTAATAGTATACTTTTTGTAATCATGTTTGATCTTTGAAGTGTTAACTATTATTTTTTTCTCAATTTTTAGTAGTATGGGCAAAAAATGTGATGATGGGTCAACACAACCCGATATGTTTTGACCTATACTTACTAAGTTAACTGTTTTGACCCTTACTCAACGTGCCTGTTTTCCACCTCAACTGATCACTAACGGTAGAGTAGCAGAATAAAATCCTTTCTTTTGAGGTTATATAAGATGCACACACTATATTTAAATTGGGTCGATATGTTTTCGATCTGCAGAGGATAGAAATAATTTAGAAAAGCTAACATTGGCGGTGCTCGCTAATCTACCTACTGCCGTATTATTCGTTCATGATTTAACTGGAGAGTGTGGAACATCTCCTTCCGATCAGGTACTACATTGTGGCAAGTTCTTTAAATAAGCATCTGCATCTGGATCTGTAGTTTTATGTGTATTCTATCTTATTTTTCTCCATAAATAATGCAGTTTCGAATTTACCAAGAAATAAAAGAAAGATTCAGTACCCATCTATGGATTGATGTCGTCTCAAAGTGTGATCTATTGGAAGAAGAATCACCTGTTCTTTACGTCACAGAAAACGCTGAAGATGATAACTCTGAACTACTAAAATACCGAAAATCTGGACCTGATGGAGCCCTTCGTGTATCAGTAAAGAGTAAAGTTGGGATGGATGAGGTTAGAACTTTATTATGTCCATAGTAGTGTATCAGTTTTAATCTTTTTTTAAGTCAATTTTCTGTTCTGTCAGAAAAATCCGAGTCAAACATATCTTATTTGACATAAATTTTAGGAAAGATAAGCACATATGAGTTGCTAGATTAAATTTGCAGGAATGTATACCTGCCAAAACCAAGTTTCTAGTCAAACAAAAATGTAAAGAAATTCAGACAGTTAATTATCAATCAGAACGACATTTTTTAACACCAGGTATTGGGATTTGACTAAACCAGTTTTCTTCACCTGACCAAGTAGGGCAGTTTTCAAACATGATTGTTGTTGCTTAACTCTTGTTTTCCATGTTAATAATTCCATCATTCTTTTGAGAAAACCTATATCGCTAGGCTTATTTTTTTCATGGGTTGGTCTTCTTAGGCTTCTATTGTTTTGTTGTGCTGTTTTTCAGTTAAAAACTCGAGTTCATGAGCTGCTGGTATCTCAATCAGAAAGACTAAACATTCAAAAGCCTGAGGTCACAAACGAAACATCTTCTCCACGGAAAATTTTCATCTAATATGCTCTCTGTTTTTTTGTTCAACCTATGTGACATCAACAATGCAAACCGGATGGAAGTCAAAGCAGATATTCTGAGAATAGTGAAATGCAACGCAATGGTAAACTTAGGCCTGGTGCTGCTATGTTCTTGAACCAAAAGCGACATGGTTTAGCTTTTGATATGTTACAGTATACTAATATAGGTTGACTTGTTATTCTTAGTTTATACTCCTTATAAAGGAGATTTGACATAATGTTGAGAAGTTGAAACTTGAAAAACCTATTTTAGGCAACAATTGAAATCTTTATATTTGAAGCAACAGATTGAAATCTTGAAAGTTAACTTGAAAAAAAAGTATTTTCAGCAATGTTGAATGTTTAATCTATCTATGGAAAGGTTGAAAAGTTGAAGCAACAGATTGAAATCAATGTTGGACGAGTGGTTGCAAACATGAAATTATTGTATTCTTGGTTATGTTGGCTGGTTATTGGCTGTACACACGAACAGGAAAGTATTGTATTTTGAATGGAATCACGCAGGTAAGGAAATAATGCTGGCGTAATTATGAATTGAAACTTAACAATCTATATATGGCAATGGTCTTTCCCATTGCCTATATAAACAAGCATACTTCTTAATTCAAAAACATCATCTGTGCTACGTATTACAAAGAAAGATATGGCAGAAATGAAAAACCAAAAACAAAGTCGATGATGCTTTTGAGGTTAGAAATCGTTTTTGTATGTATGTAATGAACATTTTTCCTTCTTTCTTTTTGCATAAACAGTCTTTTAATAGCCTATGTTTCTCATCCTTTTAATTCCAGGATTGAGTTTGTTGCAATGATGCACGAGGGGACTGGTCCTACGACAAGAGATCCGAGCAAAAACAGTTTTATCATTGGATTCAAGGAACCAATGCCCGCTTTGTAAAAAGATACTGTACAAATCTGTTAGTACAAAATACGTAATGAGTTGAGTAGATGGATCTAGGGAGTTATTGGACCAGGCCTAAGGATGAGATCTTGTACTAAATCAAGTAACGAGATGATTCCTTGCACAACGAAGGGTAAACCGTTAGTCTTACCGTGGGGACGGATTCCATGATTGGACTCCGGCGTAAGAGTAAGTAAACATATTTGTCAGAGAATGTCAGAGTATGTGTGTATGAAATGTGGTCAGAAAATCATACCTTGTGGGGTGTCAGAGTACCCCTTTTTATAGGTGAGCCAAATATTAGGTTTTCCTAATATTTCGCTCATTTCTGTTAGTGGGCCGAAGTGGGACCCTTATCGGATAAGGGTCCGCAGTAATCGTGTTTTGCGGACGTGGGTCCCCTTCCGCGGATATTGCTTGGTTCGCGGAAGGCCTATCGCGTCCATCTTATTTCTTCCGGGCCGTGCCAGCATGGGATTGGGCTTAGTTTTTGCCTATTGTACTTTGCGATTGTCCTGTTGGGCTTGAGCCCATGTATAATTTATGTAGTCCAGGCCCGAAGGCTTGTTACACGTATTATACGTCATCAAGTCTCCCCAGTCTAGTGTGTCTATTGCGTGTGGTAGATATCACTAGACTCAGGTTTCGGTACTCCTTGTATTTTTGCGCCCTCCGTGCTTGTCTTTCCGCGACGTTTCGTTGCCCTTGTTAGGTGGGACGTGGGTGACGTGATCTATTGTGGCTTTAGCCCTTCTGACTGATTTGAAACTGGTTTGTCCAATGCTTAATCGTCATCCACTATCTTTAACTTTTCATCTTGGGCCATTGACTCGCGAGCAGGCATAGCCACAGTGGATGCATCTGGAAGGAGCTTGCACTTTTCTATACCGTATGTATAAATACTAGTGTGTTTTCACTGTTTCCTTTTTCTTCTTCTCGAAATTATAATCACATTGTTAAAAAGTTCTTAAGTCTTTTCCAAATATGTTTCCTTTGTGCCCTATTTCGAAGAATTTTAGGCTTTCAGGTTAGGCCCCAATCCTTGCTTATTTTTATCATGAGCAGTATTACAGATATAAAGTTGGTTCTTACTCTAAAAGCTCTAAAAAAATTTTGCAAATCGTATCATATTCCTGATGAAGTTCATCCACAATTGCCTAGCCCTAACAAGACAATTCTATAATGCCCTACTGGCAAATAGTAGGTGTATATACTAGGTTTTCGAGTAAGTATGCCAATTTTCGATTACCACTTTCCACTTTTATTGTTACAGTGCTCAGGACAACTTACATTCATATATCCCAATTATCCGTTATTGGTGCGGCCAAAGTGTCTCATTTTGAGATCCTTTGTCGTGTTCACGGTTTTGAGCCAACGGTTGGGCTGTTCCGTTGTTTTTATGTTAATTCCAAAAACAAATGCTGGATGTCATTCAGTAAACGCTAGGGAAATGATGCCGTTTGTTATACCAAACCCTTAGACTCATTGAAGAGCTGGAATGATCGTTTCTTTTGGGTCGACGCTTTTGCTTGCCCTGCCTCCTTTCTGTGGAATAGTAGCAAAAGTGTGTCGAATGACCCTTTTCCTAAGTCTTCCCAATATAACGCGGAACATTATGCTACCCTTGTTGCATATCCGGCTCCTTTCATAAGTATCCGGAACCTTTCCTTTGCTTAATAGGAATTAGTCGTAACTATACCTTGGATGAAGATACTTATCCTCAGTTTCTGCGTGATAATGATGAGGGTGGGTGCTTATTATTATGTCTTACTTGTGTTCTGCCTTTTTATCATTTTTGCTGACCGTTTTAATCTTTTCTCTTTTTGTTTAGAAATGGATTTGCTTTCTTTTATCCGAACTGCTGATCCTACAAAGGTAAGGGTTGTTAGATACCACTGTGGGGCGTGTTGTTCCGCTCTTACCGGTTGCTCCTGATCGTGCCTCAAGCGAACTAGAGGCAAGCGTGGACAAGCTTTTTGACGAAGGAGGTAGTGGTGGTCAGACGGAGCAGGGTGATTCTGCGAGTGGCGGGCATGGTGTTGGTATTTTGCCAGTTAGTGAAACTGCGGAGATTGTTGCTAAAGACGCAGCTCCTGTCCAACCAAAGCGTCAAAGAAAAAGGAAAACCATTGTTTCTGATGCTGGTGAACCTTCACACCCTCCTAAGAAGTTAAGGGAAGATTACGAAACTTCCAGCTGCCATTGTTGTGGTAAGTCTAGGTCCGCGGCCCTTACGCTACCTTACCTTTTATTCTTCTTATGTGTCCGTGACACCAGAGCGAGAGAGTGAGGATCAAACTGACTCTATGGTCGGGGCTAATCTCCGAACCATTACTGCTCCTCCAAGGTTTGTCATATCTTCAGATTCTTCTCACCATTCAGGTGCTAATATTGCGGAAGCTGAAGTTGATTCTTTTGCCAGGCCATTTATTCCGTTGATGACAGTGGCCACTACCGTTACTTCTACAGTTGATCCTGCTACAACTATTAAAGAAAAATTTGTCGAGTCTTCTGTTTTTGGTGGTGATTCTTCTGGTGGTGGGGTTGACCACACCGTAGGTGGCTTTTCTGACCTTACTGGTAGTGACTTTATTGTTGGTGGTATCCGTTACTGTCATATTAGACCTGTTGTGGATCATTCAAAACTGTTTATGTACCTCAGTAGAGTGTAACCAATGGCTCTCGCCTGGATGACGGTCGTACTTGCCGCGAGACGGTGGATGAATTCGCTCCTCCTAAGTTTTTTGCGTCAATCCGTGAGATGAATTACGACCAACTTTTTACGGAGTTTAATGTAGGGGCTGCTCGCCAAATGTCCCTCAGTGCTGAAGTGAGGATGCGTGCGGAGTACAAGAGGAGGAGATTGAATTCTGTTGTAGAGGGAAAAAAAAGTTCTGTGCTGTGTTAAGGCCTAAGGTATGCGGGAAATTGAGGGTCTCAAGGTCCACAGTTGCTTGTGAAGGAAGCGGAAGCCGCGGAGGCCATCCGTCTCCGTGCCGAAGCCTCTAAGTTTGAGGCTATTGAGAAATCCCTGCAAGATGAAGTGAGAGTTTTGAAGGATTTTAACACCACTCTGGAGAATGAGAAAAGTGAGCTGAATGTTAAGGTGGCTAATCTTGCAGCTTTAGTGAAGGTTAGGGAGCAAGAGGCTGCTGATTTGGATGCTATGGTGACTTCCGTTAAGTCTTCAGAAAATGACAATCCTTATTGACCAGGTATGTGTCTTTTACACTTGTGTATATTTTTTATTTTTCAATTTTCTTTTGTGTTTCCACATAATTGAAGGTTCATAACTTCCTCTGCCGGACTTCAGGATAAAGTCGTGGTGTATGAAAACTTCATTGACCAGCTTAAGAAGTTTTAGGATGAAAAGATGGCAGAGTTGAATGAAAAGTTTTATAAGTTATGTGCCGATTTTGTTGAGATGGCCCTTCATCTTGAGGAAAAATTCTACCCGCATCTTTTGACTACCATTTCTGGACGTCGGTGGCTACTTACGCACGACATGGAACTTGCCATTGCCAAATGTTTAAATTCTACTGAATATCTGTCTGTTCTTGGAGCGGCGATTGGTAAAGCCGTCGAGAAGGGTATGCAGGAAGGATTATCTACCGGAATTACCCACAGTTTGGAGGGTAGAAAATTAACCGACGTTGTTGCGTATAACCCATCCGCGGAAGCTGAGTATCTATCTGCCTTGCAACGCCTTCAGAGTGTTAATTTTTCCTTAACTAGGGAGTTAAAATCGAACAAAGATGCCAACATTGACACGATAATAAACCTTCTTCAGAGTGTTAATTTTTCCTTAACTGGGGAGTTAATCAGCTGATGGTTCCTATCCATCATTCTTCGGATCAGCGTGTCATTGGTGCCACTGCCTTATCACTTTCATTAGATGTTTCCAACTCCCGGGCCTGGAAGATCAAGGAAAATATTGCCAATCATATATCTGCTCTTCGTGGTGTCTTTGTTCCTTTATCTGAGCCCTTATCTGCTACGGCTTTGGAAGGTACGGAAGGTACTCCCGGTGCTGCTCCTGATACCACCACGGCCCTATCTGTGACTTTTATTTCCTCAAGCGTTATTCCGCCCATTTCTACAAATGATTATGAGGTTGCACATGCAGATGGTCAAGAGAGTGCGGGTGCGGATGGTCAAGCTGTAGTTGATGAGAATGTTAACCCTTTTCCCAATATTGATGGACTCTTCCCTTTTCATATGTTGCTCTGATAAGGTAGTTTGTCGTGACTGCGTGTGGTCTTTTTGTTGCGGCTTTTTGTATGTGCACAATGTTTTTAACAGATTTCGTCCGTTATAACCACGGTCATGTGTGACCTTTTTTGAATGCGGTCAAATGTACTTGTACATTTTTAATGTTTTAGTGCATGACTATGACTTTTGCTATTGTTTTAATATTATGATATGTTTATTCCAATAGTCTTTGTTTAAATATTTTCGGGTTATTCTCCCTATAATGGGTTTGCAATACCTCTTATGTATATTTGAGTTAATTTTGAGGTTACTCACCCTTTGTTATTCGGAATAATTTTTGATTGGGTCATGCCCTACTGCGTGCACGTCTTAATCACATAAAAAAGATAACTTTATAGAATAAAGAATGATGAGTTTTACGGAAAATTTGTGAAGGTAGCTAGGCTTCACTTTTTATTGAAATTTCAAAAGACATTACAATGCATAAAATAACATAGATTGAAGTGCATTAACCCCACTGCGGAGTTTGCATGGGTGAGTTGCTTACATTTTGTGAAGATAACACTTCTTGAGGTTACTGATGTTCCAAGTCCGTGGAAGATGCTTTCCGTCACGGTCCTTTAACTTATATGCTCCATTTCCCAAGTGCTTTTGTTACCTCGTATGGTCCTTCCCACTTGGGGCCTATTTCCTGTGTCTTCTGCTCGGCTTGCATCATTGTTATGGTACACGAGATCTCCTGGTTTGAAGCTTGTATTTCGAACTTTTGCATTGTAATATTTTTCCATTTTTGCTTTACTCTTAGCATCGCGTATTGCTGCTTCCTCCCTTCTTTCTTCCAAGAGATCAAGGTTGATTTGTAAAGCTTCATTGTTTTGTACCTGGTCCACTTCCGTTGTTCTGATTGTAGGCATGCCTATCTCTGCTGGAATGACTGCCTCTGTTCCATACGTTAATGAGAACGGGATGTCTTCGTTGCTAAATTTTATCAGTGTGCGGTGTGCCAATAAGACATGAGGGAGTTCTTCCATCCATCTGCTTCTTGCTCCAACCTGCTTTATTCCTTCACCCAAGCTGCGGTTTTCTCTTTCTACGAGCCCATTAGTCTGCAGATGTTTTACAGAGGCAAAATGTTGATTGCTACATAGTTTTTCGCACCAGTCCTTAAATGGATCGTCTCGGAACTGTTTTCCATTATCTAAGATAATCTCTCCAGGAAGTCCGAACCTACAGACAATGTTGTCTCATACAAATTTTTTGATCTGATTGCTCGCAATGGGTACCGCGAATGGTTTTCTTCAGATCCATTTTGTGAAGTAATCAATGGCTACTATTAAGAATTTGACTTTTCCATGGGCCTTTTCGGAAAAGGTTCGGCTATGTCAATTCCCCATTTGTAAAATGAAGGAGAATTAATTGGGTTTAGTTTATGCTGCGGATTCCTTGGGATGGGTTTATGAACTTGCCAATCTTGACATGCTCTTATTAATGCTCTTGCTTCTCTGTGCATGGTAGGCCAATAGTAACCGGTTCGCAAAGCCTTGGCCACGACGGATCGTGTGCCTGCGTGCATGCTACAAGATCCTTCATGTATCTCTCTTAAAACATAGTTGGCTTAAAGTGGCCCTACGCACCTTAGCCATGGGCCGAGAAAAGATTTCTTGTAGAGGATCCCATTAATGACGGCAAACCGCCATGACTTGCGTCTTATTGCCCCTTGCATTCTTTATATCCCGAAGGTAGATTTTTCCTCCACGAGTATTTATAAATAGGAGTCCATCCAGGTGTCCCTTCTTCTCTACCACTGTCAATAATTCTATTCACTAAAGGACTTTTCTAATTCTTTGACCAATACTTCTTACTTAAGTGCGCAAAGCTTGTGGAAGCTATTTTTCTTAGAGCATCAACTTTTTTGTTTTCACTTCTAGGGATTTGTTTAATTGTGAACGCCTTGAAGCTACCTGTAAGTGCTTTTACTTTTTCCAGATAACGGATCATGTCGGCCTACTTTGCAACATACGCTCCGTTCACTTGATTGGCCACTAAGCGTGAATCCACATTTAAGGTTTTTCACACCCATTTGTTCCGCTATCCTTTGTCCAGCGGTCAAAGCTTCATATTCTGCTTTGTTGTTTGTTGCATCAAATCTGAACCTTAAGGTGTAAGTGAATTCTATCCCTTCTGGGTTTGTAAGTATTAGTCCTGCTCTGGAACCATCCGTACAGGAGGATCCGTCCGTAAACAAAATCCACAGGTCAGGGAGCTCCTCTTTTTCTTCCATCAGAGTGTTCGGAGAGTCCTCTTCTGGTCTTTCAACTATGAAGTCTGCTAATTTTTGTCCTTTGACTGATACTCTAGGCCTGTAATGTGTTGCATATTCTCCTAATTCAATGCTCCACTTCTGCAGCCTTCCTACTACTTCCGGTCTTGATAGTATCTGTTGTATAGGTTGGTCCGTGATTACTATTATTGGGTGTGACTGAAAGTATCTTTTAGGCGCTTACTAGCATGTACTAAGGCCAGCACCAACTTTTCCATTGACGTGTAGTTTAGTTCCGGACCTCTTAATTCCCTGCTAACAAAGTAGATGGGCATCTGTTTAGCTTCCCTTTCCATCATCAGGACTGCGCTTACTGTCTCTTTTGCTCCGGCCAAGTACACAATAAGCTCTTCCTTTTCCATCGGTGCCGTTAGCATATGGAGCTCAGCTATTAGTTGTTTCATTTGTTTAAACGCCTCTTCCGCTTCTGTTTTCCAATGGAAATCACTTTTCTTTGTGCATTTTTTCAAAGTTTTAAAGAACGGTAGTGACTTCTCTGCTGATTTAGCCAAGAACCTATTCAGGCTTGCGAGCTTTCCGTTTAACTTTTGCACGTCCTTTAGACATTTTTGGGATGGGAGACTTAGCACATCGTCTACTTTGTCTGGGCATACTTTCAGTCCTTTAGAGTTGACTTTGTATCCTAAGAACATTCCTTCTTCCACCCCAAAGGTACATTTTTAGGGTTTAGTTTCATGTTAATTTCCCTTAGAGTTTTAAATGTTTCTTTTATGTCTCTGACTATATCGCCTTCCGTGCGGCTCTTGATGACAAGCTCATCTACGTACACTTCCAGATTTCTGCCAATTTGTTTATGGAACGCTTTATCCACCAGACGTTGATAGGTTACCCCAACATTCCTCAGACCAAATGACATTTTCGTATAGCAAAATATTCCTTGGCTTGTGATGAATGCGGTTTTTTCTTCATCTTCCTTTGCCATTTGTATTTGATGATAGCCTATATATGCGTCTAAAAAGCATTTGAAAGGGAATCCGCACAAGGATTCCACCTTCCAGTCTATTTTCGGTAGCAGATAACCGTCTTTTGGACATGCTTTGTTTAGATCTTTAAAATCGACGCACATCCTCCAACTGTCATCATGCTTTTTTACCATTACTAGGTTGGACAACCAGTCATGGTAGTGTACTTCCTTCATTATTCCTGCCTCGATGAGTTTCCTAACTTCCTCTTGTATTGCCTGGTTTCTGTCGGCCGCTTGCCCTCTTTTCTTTTATTTAACCGGGGAACATCCCTCCCGTATGTTTAGGCGATGCTCTGAAATGTGTCTTGGGACACCAGTCATATCCGCGGGCTTCCAGGCAAAAATGTCCAAGTTGCACTGGAGTAGTCTACATAACTTGTTGTAGCCTTCCTCGGTGAGGGTGGAGCCAATCATCACTGTTTGTTCCGGATACTCTGGGTTTATTGCTATTTTGACTCTTTCTTCTATTATTGGCTTCGTAGCTGATGAGGTTTCTTCAGGTCCGGAGACCACCGCGCATTCTAGCAGAACCAACTTGCTACTCTTTAGGGTAATCACTCCCCCTTCCACCGGGATCTTTAACATTCCGTGAGCTGTTGACGGAACTGCTTGCAATTTTATGACTCCTGGTCTTCTAATAATTCCATTGTACGAAGACGATGATCTTACAACCATGAAATTCATCCAGGCCGAAGCAGAGTGTTCTTCATCTCCAATCTTAACCAACAATTGTATTTGCCCTATTGGCCATATTATTTCACCACTGAATCCAATCAAAGGAGTAGTGGTTGGTATCAATTGTTTTTTTATTTTCGGACGGAGTCGGCTAAAGTAGTGCTCATACAAAATTTCTGAGGTTGATCAGTTGTCTACATACATACGGTGTACACAGTGGCCTCCTATTTACGCCTATATGATCATTGGGCCTTCCGTTCCTTCATCTTCCCCTAGGGGTGGAAACAAGATTTCCAGATTAGGAGAGAAACTCTGTGTAATCCTTTGTCTAGCCACCCTTTCCCAAGGTTGGACCATTAGGATAGATAACGCTTTTTCCTTCCCGGAAGTTTCTCCTTTCTTTACCACCTTAGGTTGTTATTTTTCATTGTTATGTTTTAGTTCTTTAATCAGATGCGACAGCTTTCCTGCTTTTAGTATTTCCTCAATCTGTTTCTTTAGGTGCATACATTCGTCTGTGTTATGCCCTACTTCACCAGGAAACTTGGAGAATTTTGCATGGTTCCGTTTCTCAACCGGGATTGTCATCGGTGGGGGAGCTTTAAATTTTCCTTTGTCTAAAGCGAAAATTTCTTTGGGGGTTTTTGTGAGTAAGGAAAACCGATCCTGCTTCCTTTCCGACCTTTGTTAGTTTCGGAAACCTCCTTTTTTGAAATTTTGATTTTGGCTGCCTTCATGCTGTTTCCATGGTGGAAACGTTTTCTTCCGTTCATGATTTGAGGCTGCCACTTCCCCCCTAAGGAAAGATGTGGTAACTCTCATCATTTCATCAACTGTCTTCGGGATTTTGTCATGGAGACGTTTGATGAGCTCAGGGTTTGTAATTCCATGCACGAATCCAGAGATTCTCATGCATTCTGGATCCCCCTTGACATCCCTACTTTCTAGTTTATATCATTTCACAAAGTCTTCCGTAGACTCTCCCTCCCGCTGTTTAATGTTATGGATTTCTATGGGATCTTTAATGCATTTCTTCTGTTGGAGATAATTTTGCAAAAATGATTTCTTCAGATCGTCATAACTATCTATTGTTTCAGGCGGAAGGTCATCAAACCATACTCTCGCGTTTCCCATCAGCGTAGAGTTAAACATGTGGCACCATGTTGGCTTGGCCCATCATTCTGTTTTTCTTGCCGCCTGGAAGATTTTCAAATGATCTTCCGGATCTTCACTTCCGTTATATGTCTTGATATGGCTGGGCATCCTTGTTTTTGGGAAGTCGAAGTAACGAATTCTAGGTGTGAAAGGATCTACTTCCTCATATACCCATGGCTAGGACAAGTCATCCTCTTCCCTACGCGATTTCTTCCCCTTTGATCTTGACTTCCAGTGCCCGCCTTCGCTATCCTCACTTTCTGAGAGAGCTTCTGTGTATTTTGAATAGGAGTTCCAGTTGTAGCTGTCTGAGCGTGCAGACATACTCTTCCCCCTACTTTCTATCCTTTTAAACATGCCTCCTTCTTTCGACATTTGCCTTGTTGATCTTGACCGCTCACGTCTTATTCTTGAGAATACACTAGTTCTTGGGCTATAGGAGCGCCTAGATCTGTGCCTTTTTCCATGTTCCTTGGTGTCCATCGTTTTTGACTCGGTGTACCGCGATGTTCCAGAACATCCTTCAGAGTTAAGATGGGATTTTAGCTCCTTCAGCTTTTCACTTTTTTCTTTCTCCCGATTAAACTTCTTGGCCATGATTGGCAGCAGCTGATTGTAATTTTTGTCGCAATATTCTCGGAGGGTTGTGTCAAATGCATGCCTACCTCAATCTTGCGTAGCTGTCTTCTTTCCTCTCCCAACCGTGTTTCGCACCGCCGACGTGGGTTGGCTAGGAGTGGTTTGTTCATGATTGCTCATGGTGAGTATTTTTGTAGAACGCAGTTGTATTCTGGTCCCACGGATGACGCCAACTTGTTAGTACAAAATACGTAATGGGTCGAGTAGATGGATCTGGAGAGTTATTGGACCAGGCCCAAGGATGAGATCTTGTACTAAATCAAGTAACGACAGACTCATAATACTTGTCAAGATTGACAGACTCATAATACTTGTCAAAAGTGTCAGGGTTAGCAGTTACAGGATCAGGAGCGGGTCCAATAGGTTGTTTCACAAACTTCATCTTTTTCTCATACCTGAGAACAATCCTAAGATTGCGATACCAGTTTGTGAAATTCGAACCAGTAAGTTTCTTCGCCAGGAGAATCGACCTGATAGTCGTATTGTTTGTGTTTTGGGCAGCAGCAGTCATCTACAAAACAATCAAAAGTTCAGAAAATATTAGTATTTTCGATAATTATCTCTTATAAAATTAACTACCCATGTTTATTTAAAATAAACAATTAATTTTAATAAGATTCTAAGATCCAACTTGACGATATACCATTAATGCAGTTGATCTACTAGAAATGGTATAACTCAAAAGGTAATCAACGGGAGATAATTGCCAACGTGTGCAACTCTTAGAATTATTGGGCACAAGGCAATATAATCCAGAATTATAATGTCAAGTAGCATGTTTCACCCCATCTTGTGCCTCGGGTCAAAGGTCTGACCAACCATACTCGATTTAAGTGGTCCAATACTCAATCTGTAATTTTACAGTCTCAGGTCTGACCATACGATTGTTATATTACCTTGTTTTGCAAATTCACCTAAGACTGTCTTAGAGTAAAAGAACAAACTCAAGTGATTTCATACTTGGATGGCACTGACTTAACTTTTTAGGGTATAAATTGATAAAACAACATTACTAAAATTTGTGTATAAGGAAGCATGCATACAACCTTATGACACTTGTTAATTTTAAAACCTTTCTATTTTTGTTTGTTTTAATCTTTCTCTAAATCCCTCAATTTTATAAATTTTCATGCCATTTATAAAATTAGGGTTGCCATTATTTACAATATTTCTAAGTATAAGAGATCTTACTACGGATAAGGTTAATTCCTCATGGGAAATAACCAAACCATAGTAACGATTAACGACATACTTAAAATACTGTTAAAACCGTTTATGTAAATTTTGTGTATTCTTGCATATTTCTTTGCGGGTTCCCTTGCGGAAATCACTAAACCCCTGCGTTATAGAACATTTTCAAGAAAATTACAAAATTTATGTGTATAGTCCATGATTTTGTAAAGTGTATGTATCAATATACATACAATAAACATCATGCACTTTTAGTCCATATTAATTTTTGAAAATTATTTTTGCATAATTATAAAATGCCACAAACATAAAACATGCAAAACATATTAAGCAAAATTAATCATACTAAAACTAGAATCATTAATTCAACAAAGGGTCTTCCCTAATATTGCATTAAATAATCCACATAACAAATTCTCATGCATATAGATATTTAAGCTTCATAAACCATGGGTTACATGCATGTAATACATGGTTGACAATTTATAACAGGATAAATAAGCAACAAATATTTATAGCAAATCTAAAACGCAATTAAACCAATTTAAGCTTTTTAGATTAAATCATGTAAAATATATCCCTATATATGATTACCTCAATTATGTGACCAGTTTTAAGCAAGATTATTTCTCTAAATAATTTCCTAAAATAAATTTTCACATAAAAAGCAATAATTACACATATATAGGCGCCTAATTTTACATATAATTTACGTTTTTTATGTAATTACTACGCTATATGATATGGCTCGTGATGCCACTGTTGGAAATTGTTATCAAATAACCATAATATTACACATAATATTCTATGAGCTACGCATCAGATATTATTCATATAGCATAAATAATTAACACATAAAAACATAAATAAGGAAACATACCGTTAGAAATCAAGCTAGTGACGAACGCAAGATTCTTGAAGTACACGCATGTGTGTAATAAACGTGCTAACCGAAAACTACTCCAAGTTACTAAAGTAAGTAACCTCCACGTGGTTCATACACTACACGTCAAGCAGTATCACCCAAATGCTAATTCTTGACTAACGAATATGTAAACACAAAAAAAACAAAAACAAAAAACCCTAAAAGGGTTGTTTGTTGCGATCGAACCAAGAGAGGGAGAGGGAAAGGATGATAATTATGAGCTCTATGATCCTCCTTATATAGGGATTAATTTAGGGTTTATCTAAATTACATTCCTGGTAGGAAAAGATAGCTCAAAGCCCAATCCAACCCCCTTTGGATCCTTATGGCCAGTCGAACATAAGCCAAACTCCCCTTGGGTTGACTTTTTGACTTTTCTAATTATTTATGGTTAATTACATTTAATTACCCATTAATTAAAAAGCCTTATTAGTTAGTTACAATTAATTAACTAATTAACGACCGTTAGTGTTTATTCGTCAAATCATTGATGCGGTTGTCGTAAGGGACTTCTACAAGAAGTTTTACAACTCCCTAGGCAGAGTACCTAACCATTGTAGTAGTAGTATAGGCAAGACTTGGGGGTTGTTATCGTTTTCTAGGGGAATAGGTTGGGAAGGCTTGATCACGGCCTAATAGAATTCTAAGGGTCGAGAGAAGATTATTTTTGTATTTTTATGTTTTATGAAAGCAGGTAAAATCATATATTTGAGAGGTTGGTTGGTTTTAGCTATTAAACTAATTAATAAACTAAGCTACTGGTGATAACAATATAATAAAAGATTGTATTCATTTAATCATGTATTACTCCCTAGATTGCTTCTCCTAGTGTTGTTGCTTTGTCACACTTGTGACGATCTATGTAATTATTTCCTAAGTCATGAACAGATTACACGAACCCGCCGTCTATTTAATATTTTGTTAAGGCAACAAATAAGTAAGGTAGTATGAAGACTATTACAAGGCCCCTAAGAGTATATTAAATGCATTTGAAATATATTAAAAATGGATCAACCATATAAGGGTCAAGGTAGTATGAAGACAGTTACCCGATGGTATCCTTTCAACACAATCATGTTTCCCTAGACATATCAACAGCGATATAGACAAAAGTTGGTTTTCTAAGACCTAACATGTAGATTCATCACAAAAAGCAACACCACCAAGATCTACATTTTAGGTTTCATACAATCATAAATGAACACAATAAGGAGTTTAGCCAAGCATGTTATAAGTAAAGCAAGAACAATAATGAATCAAACAACAAGACATATTGAATAATTAAGATAATCTTACTTGATTAAAACATGAATTGAAGGAACTACAATAGGGTTTTCAGGCCCTAAAATCATCCTAAACAGCTGCTAAATGAACTAGGGTTCGTCCCTTTCTTTTACTCTAAAGTTACACACTTAAAACCCTAAAAACTGATTTGTATATATAGGAAAATCGCTGTGACGACGTCATGTTTTTATCGTGACGCCGTCATGAGTAGAATCTTCTAGATCTGCGTGTGAGTCGATGCGTGCTGACGCCGTCATGAAATGTTGTGACGCCGTCACTATGTGGGTTGTGACGGCGTCGTGTAGAATTGGTGACGCCATCTCCAGGCTTTGTAAGCACAAATCTTCGAGAGTCTTGGTGTTGGTCCGTAGTCTTGTCCGTTTCTTCTCCAAATGAGCCCAAGTCACGTGTATTTCCTCCAAATGCCTTCCAAATGCTAAATACCTGAAAATGAACGATTAAGTACCTATTTTGGGCCTAAATGCATGATTTAGGGGGTTAAACGACCCCGAAAAAGTGTATAAAATAACACCTCATCAAATACCCCTACACTTGGGAATTGCTTGTCCTCAAGCAAATGGGCTTATCTACCTAGACAATAACAATATGAGGGTCATTTAACCTACTCTTTAAAAGTATTTTACAACATAACCTTCTAGACCTCGTAATTAAAAGCACGAAAAGTATATACTAGCACCTCACATAAGTGTTTGGGATTCTCTCTTTCACTCGGTTGTATAATAAATTATAACATAATGGGGAAATGAAAAATCAACACTCATTACCTGTCATAGCATATAAATTACCATAGGCTTGGTAAAGGATCAAACCTCCACCGTTTGGGCGCAAGTATTATTCATTACTATCTAAGAGGTCTTTTAAAGGGTCGTAGGGGTGTAGGTGTAAGATAACATATAATGGAAACGGAAACGGATAGGATACATTTGGGTGGCTTTGGGTGAATTTGGAGTGGAAGGGTTAGCTAATTATTTATAAGAATACACGCTGGTTTGGTTGCTAAGCCAAGACTCAGACGAAGATATACAAACTCTACACAACTCTACATCAATCTCTTTCTTTTTCTTTTCTCTTTTTTTTGATTAACATAATACATCATAACTTGGGGTTTACAACACGTACCCCTACACTTGAGCTATTACATGCTCGATATTTATAATCTAACTAATGACCCAATTTGAGGTGGATCAAAATAACATGGAGATCATTCTTTCGCGAAATAAATACTACCATGAATCCCAATCGTCCCAAAACTGTATTAACAAAATAATTAACTTGGGTTATCACAATAATGTACTAAAAATGAGTACATACAAGGTAGGCTAAGGCTATTTGGGTGTAACGATTGGTTTAAGGGTGTCAATGCTCTTCATTAATAATCTGGAATCCACCAGAAAATTACGAGAACCGTGAAAAAGGATAGGCTTAGAGGGTTGTACTAGGGGTATCCTGCACTAAAAATGAGTGCATGGTAAGGGTGTGGGATAGTTATATGATCGGTGTGACCATCATAACAATTATAGGTTTAAAACATGGGTTAATCCTAATGCCTCTTATCAAGTAAATCCTAATACTTACTATGCGGTCTCAGGATGCATCACAAAAACAAGTTCTAAAATTTAATATGATACCGGTACACTCTCATAATCCTAAAGTAACCGATACCAATGTTCCAGAAAAGGCGACAAAACCACGCATACACATCCGTAACGACAGAATAGACACACATGATTGCTCACTCCTTAACTCGAACAAGCTAAAGGTATAATATCTAAGGGTGAACCTCACATTTTGGGGGTGGAATTTAAGGGTTTTTGTGCTATTCATATAAATTCCCATCCATGAGACGCTATTAATACTCGGTTTTCGTCGGTATGTGTCATAATTTTTTTTAAATTTGGGTCAAAATTACCTCTTATGCTATGTTTCGATATATTACCCATCATTTTAAGGACAAAGCAAATGGCAAATGAAAGAATAGCTTCTAAGACTTATTTCCCCTACACTTAAGTTGAACATTGTCCCCAATGTTCTATAGAAGTACCCGTAAAAATGAATTAAAGGGAAAAGAAAACAAGGAAAAGAAACTAGTACTCCCCTGGTTTGCTCAATAATAGAAAAGAAACATGCAATAACTGGTTAAATCGCCATCCAAGAATTGTCCAATGAGACTTCCTATGAACTTCCAAGCTTCTTCTCATCAAATATAACCTGTAATCAAAGACAAAGACAACTACACCAAGCGTAAAATGTGCGATATACAAATATACAATGTAAATTTAGGGTTCGACTCAATAGATAGGATGAGAGAATTGTTAAAATCATTAGGTTTTGCAGGTTTACAACAGAAGAATACATATTTTAAATGTTGTGCAAGTTTTGCTTTCAAAAATAATTAGAATTTTTGAGTTTTATAGACATGGGCGTATGACGCCGTCAGGGTTGTTGTGACCCCGTCACAGGTGTCGTGGTGACGGCGTCACGTGTAAATCGTGACGCCGTCTCCATTTTCTGTGAAAATGGAATTTTTGTTGTTGATGAAAAATTTCCTGCACTTGATTCCATAAGTTAATTCCTGTACAAATAGCTGCATAAAACCTAAGATTTAACAATTCAATCATATGACTCAAAACTGACGCGGATTAATCTAAAAAATTTATTTAACATGCTTGAACTTGGCTCAAAAGCTGGATAAATTCCCCTACACTTATAATTTGCAAAATACCTTTGATTGAGATTAAGACGAGGTTAAAGACAAACAAAGCATGATTACAAGATAGTTCCAACATAATAAAATAAACTATAAAGAATTAAAACACACATGACACTCCTAATTGCGGGAAAAGTAAACTGGGTTGCCTCCCAAAAAGCGCTTTTCTTTATTAACGAGTCTTGTAGCTAGACTCGAATTCACACTACTCCTTGAGCTTGATGATACTTACGTGGTTGGTTTTGAGTTTCTCAATTGTCTCCCTATCTCTTTTATAATTGCGTCTAAGGTTCATGCAAGCTTTGTAATATCTTTTTCTCTTTTTAAGGACATGCTTAAATCCCATTTTTCTAACCTTCAAGCTATCCACGAAGCATGCTTCAAACTTATCCTTTTCTAAAGGGGATACCCGATCTAATTCTTTTGCCCTATGGGGCATTCTAAACACAACCTCGTCATCTTTATAGGCAAACCTAATCAATCCTAAGGATTTGTCATAAGTAAGCTTAGATGTATGCGCAAAAGGTTGTCCTAAGACCACTTTACTTAACCCACTATCAATGATGCTTCCCAAATCTTATAGAATCATAGAGTCCACAACATAAACGAAGCATCCAATAAATATATGCATGTTTTGGGTCTTCCAACGAAGTTGCAAAACTTGTACGGTTGGTATGGGTTCCTACGTGCTTGAAAGGGTTTTTCTCTTATTTTGTTGTAATAAGCACGAGAATGATGTTGACAGGAGATTGTATATCAATACATGCATGGCCCATGTAGACGATGCCAATTACACAAGGGATCTTTAAGCTCCATGGGTTGCCTCTCCTAATTTTGGGCTCTAGAGTTGACAAGGGGGTTTGAGGTTCTCCTAACAGTTCTTTATAGTAAACTAATTCTTCTTCAGTGGGGAACCTATCTTTGAACAATCCTTCCTTAAAATTGTTTCTTCGTTGTGTCCTTAATTCTCCCATCAGGGCAGAAAATCTTAGAGTGGGAAGATTGGTCGGTCATTTCATTAATGGTTTTGAAAAGGAGAGAGTCAATAGTCTGCCTCATTGCTAATAGCTTGTTTATTTGGGCCGTGAACTTAGCGTGAGTAGTGTCAAGGGATTCTTGAGAAAGAGATTCTAAGGTCGATGATGGATTCGCGT